>CM076572.1:128674905-128931608 GCA_034641835.2 Pinus albicaulis | reverse complement strand
GTTTGTTTTCACTCCTTTAAAAGTTGTCCAAATGTCGGTCCATGTCACCATTCAATTGAGTGTACCATCATTCAGAGGGTTTTCATCATCATGTCAAGTTCCACTAGGTCATTTTACACCTTTTTCATGCTTCAGTTGTGCCTAGGTAAGGTTCATTTCCCTCTCCTAGGGTTTTGGAGGTAATTTCTCTTGGATGGTCAAATAAATAGCAAAAATTGTATCATGATGTTCATACACCTTCCCCTATCCTTAATGTACCTTATTAAACACTTCCCATCACTAAGATCCCCCAAATTCCTCATTTTCACGCAAACCCTAGTTTCTTGCTACAACTTGGCAATTTTCTAGGCTAGGCCTGTGTTTTTCCCTTTTGGACCCCTTCCCCTCACTCAATCTATAAAATTCCACTTTCCCCTACTTCCTAACATCCCTCGCTACTTCCAAATTTTTTTTCAAGAATTTAGAAACCCCTTATCCCCTTCATTTCGCTTCATTTTGACAAATCCCTTGTTCCACATATCGGGATAAGTTTTACTCCGATGATGTTTCTGAGAAATAAAAGATGAATTTGGGAAAAATGATATAGGTTGTTGTCCCAAATAGGCCAAGGAAGAAAAACCTCCTTCAATTTTTACACAGGTGTCATGGTTTTAGAGAAATTTCAAAAATACAGTTGCCTCAGGAGAAATGATGCACCTCTAAAGTGACCTTGGTAAAATCAGGTTTTCTCCTAGCTTGTTTGGCCAAATGACTTGCTTGATGAGTCAAATGATAACTAGAAACAAATATATTTCCAATGAGCTATCATGAGCTCAATTTGGAGTTGAGAAATACTTTCAAAAGTTGACTGCAACAGCACTCTGCCTTGAGGCAGCCTCATTTTGCACATTTTGACCAGTCTTGGGAGATTTGATTTTTGACAGGGAAAATGAACTGAAAATTGAAAAATTCTAGTTGGCTTGGAAATTAGTCTCAATAAGATTTCCAACGAGCTATCATGCACCGAATTTGGACACCGGGAAAATCTCCGAACGTCTTCTGCAAAAAGGCGCGATGCATAGAGATGGCGCGACGCATTGGGCAGCCCTTTGCAATGTAAAAAATGAACTGGCGTGACACATTGAGATGGCGCGGTGCATTGGGCTAAGAAGCCTGAAATCCATTCAAATATTCCACCAAAGCTCTCAAATTTATAAATTCTTCATTTCCCAAGTAAGTTAACATACCTCCATGACCAATGAATGAATTTCTCTTGGTGCTTATGGTGATTTAATGAGAAAAAATCAAAACCTACCTCTTTACATTTCTTGCCAAAAGCAGTTGCATAGGGTTTGAAAATTGCATGTTTCACTACCAATTCCACTCCTAGCTACCTCTCACTCCCTCACTCCTTTATTCCTTCATTTTTTCCCTTTCGTTACATTTCATCCACTCATTCCTTAATTCCCATATACCTAATCAACCAACCCTAAATCCCTAATCCCACTATCCCAAACCCTAGTCAAATATCCCCAAAACGCTAATTTCCATCCCAAACCCTAGATATCATCCCCTAAACCCTTTCATTCCCTAAAATCCAATGGCTAGCATCAAACCCTCCCCTCATCAGTCCCATTCATTCATGGAGCTCCAAAACATGAAAGCAAAACGACAAGCTGCCCAAAGAAGCCAAACCGAGATGACATCCATTGAGCGAGAGATTGAGGCTGATCTAGAGACTTGGCTTGAGAGGGTCAATATTAATTTGGAGAAGCTATTGGAGTAGGCCAACAAGGAAAATAACATGCTCAGGCACATGAAGAATCATTATTGGGAGAGGAATCATGTTTGCAAGGCACGAATCAAGATCCTGAAGGCAAAGTTAAAGAGAGCATTAAAGCATCGCAAAAGGCATGATAGGCTCCAAATTTTGGCTGAAGCTTCTTTGGCTCAGCATAATTCTTGATGGTGGAAATTCAGCCCAAATTTCAAGAAATTTGGGACACATTTTGAAAATTTTGTTTTTTTTTTGGCCTAAACACAGATTTTTCAGCTCTACACGTCGCACCACTTGGCAAGCGCTTACGATTGGGAGCTTCTCTTGGGTAAAAATTTGTATTTTTGGACTTTTCATGAAAATTTATGCATGCCTACCCATTACCCAAATATTTTGACATTTTTGGGTTGTCGGAGGGGTCAAAAACACCCTAAAAATGACCTTTCTGCCCCTTTTTGGACACACAGGAAGCAGTGTTGGGAAAACTAATTTTTGGAGGGGAAAATGGAAACCAAATTCAGAAATTCCACTTGATTTGGAAAGTAGACAGGCAGATATTTCCAACGAGCTATCGTGTGTTCAATTTGGACACCGGGAAGGCCTTCACAATTGGCTCCAAAGTGGAGCGACGCATAGATATTTCAGGCACGACACATTGGGGATTTTGGCTCATTTTTCACTCAGTAACTCTGTTTTTTGCCTAGTTTTGGCCAGTTTGAATTTTTTATCTCCAAATGTAAATATATTGATGTAATTTGATGTAATTTCATGGATTTTGATGTAATTTTGACAAATTTTTACTCATGTAAGTAGATTCATTCATCAAAAGGTGAATTGTAACTGAATGAATCAGTTTCCTATCTTATAGAGGCAAGCTGTTCCACTGCCTATTTTCCAATTCTTAGTTTATATATTGTTGAAACAGCTCCTAAACTAGTGATCTCGACCCCTAGAGGCATGGGGATGAGTTATGCTTGTCTATATCTTGTATTTTTTCAGTCATTTTCAGGGTTGGACACTTGGGATTGCTTTGAGCTTCATTGTACATTTCATCTCTGCATTTTGGCAAAGGAATAGACCAGGGTTTGCAGCACTCTTTGGGATCCATGTGGCTCTATGTTTTGATGGTGTGTTTCTCTCTGTGATTGTAATTTTACTGATGTTTCATGTGTATCATCTTCCTTCTCATTTCTTCTTAAGTTAAACAAAAAAGTCATAAAGGTGGAATTCATTTGATTTGCAGTGCTCTACCTTGAAGTTTTGTTTAATTTTCTATGTTTTCAACTGTCTAAAGAGGATTCCTGAAAGCCTCTTTCCCTCTTCAACCCCTCACCAGTCTGAGCTATCCATTGCATTCAAATTCAAAGCATCAAAACAATTGCCTTTCTTGCCCCATTCAGCTCTCTGCAAAACTGATCATTTCCCAGACCCAAAATCTGCCTTTGCCTTTGATTCCAATAGAAATTCTCAAAATCAAACCAGAACTGTTTTACATATATACCTAGCCTAAAATCAACCTTTATTTCAAGTCATCTAAAGCCTCACTGATTATTCTTTCTGAGATTGACGAGGAGAGAGCCCTCTCCCGATCTGGTAGGGATAGCTACCAGATTAAGCATGGTTTGATGTTACCCTAGACTCTGCCTTCTTTCAGCCTGAGGTAGATTTAGGCTATAACACAACCTCTTGACATAGACGTAATTTTGGCACTTAGGGCCTTACATTCAAACCTGATGTAAACAGAGGCAGTCACTTAAAAACCCTCAATTTTGGATCGGAGGTTTCCAACCCAGCTAAGCTAAAACATTAACTTTACAACAATAACAGTGTCATGGCGAGGGTTCCATGATAAATTCTTCAACCTTAACAGAGTAAAACCCTGTAAGAACTAAGTGAAATGGCTTGGTACTTCGCTATGATCAAATATTTTTGAAATAAATAGAATAGATCAAATGGCATGAAGGCCTACCTATCAACCATCGGCATGGAATCTATTAAGCTCCTGGGAGATGGACTCAAAGTATCCTGGATTTACCTGCAAAGGAGACATAGCGCATAAAAATAGTTACACTGAGTCGTGAGCTGAAACCTTCAAGTAAATGAACGGAAAAAATTATTAAAAGGAAGTAATGATGTTATACCCACAAAATGAAGATTTGTAACCTGGAAGCGAGAGTAAGTAACTCTAGTGCTACATCCAATGAAGGATTTCATGTCTGCAGATGCCATGCCAACCACTGGGGGTGAGGAGATGAACCCCAATCATTGCATAACAAGGATTCAAACCAAAAATTACAAGAATTGCAGAGCGGTGGAAACAAAAACAATGAGAATGAAAAAGCGTTTTCGGGTTGGGGTAGGGTAGTTAGGGTAAAACTCAGCAGATTAAACCCTACTATTAATTTTTTATGTTGCTTTGAATGTTCCAATAATGTTACACATCCCCTTTTAGATTCCCTCATCTCAAAGTTCCTAGGTAACGAGTATAAGTGGATCTATATTAGGGTGAATGTGAAGTATTTCTTGTCTAGGTTGAATAGTTTAGTCTAGAAGCAAAGATATAGCTCAATGAAGTTGAAAAAATAGGGTCCATTTTGGAATACCTTTTTCCTATCTTTCAAATTGTTAAAGATACCTATGAAGAATCTTTTTGAGCCCACTTTAGGTCATATGTTGTTTTAGCTTCTAGTACATATGATTAACCAAAGGAAAAAAAACTTTGTTTTCCAAATCCCATGAAATTACCTATGATGGTCCTACATATATCAAATGTTTTATACTATTTTCTTTGAATTTATCTCATATTTTAAGATGTGATATACCTGCAAAATTCATATTCCTAAGCAACACTATCTAATGTCAATATTATTTGGGATCAATTTTAAGAGCCTTGATTTCATTCAAATACAGACTCATTAATTATTTTCTTCTCTCTATCTCCTACTAAGGAATGTGATATGTACATTAAGAAGTGTTTCATTCCATTTCATTTCATAAGGAGAAAGCTACATCCTCTCCTCTAGGATTAAACATGAGAAGTAGCCTGAAAACCCTAGGTTACTAAAAAACCCTGTGCAGCTATCAATTTCTCATTCTCTTTTTTAGGTCTATAAACATCAAAATTTGGATATCAAAGCCATTTCACCATTAATTCCTAATATTAAAGACAAGGATAAGGACCAATTTTAGGTGATGTCAATTCACCCTTAACTCCTTTGAATCATACAAAATATTTTGAAGGTAATCCGAATCATAATTCTACTCCATAAATAATTTTTTTAAATCTAATGTGAAATACAATGTTGCTTTGTGAATCAATATTGGATATATATCATAAATGTCATCAACCATGGTGTTATATTTTTCGTGTTTTATCATAATTTCCATGTTTTTTCCACCATTTTATTTTACCCGCTCCTTTAATGTGATAGGCCCAAACCAAAAATCGAAGCTACCATGTGTTTTAGTGAAAATATATAGTATAAGGCCCTTGTAGTGTATACAACTATTAGGAATTATGACAAGTTACTTGAACAACTAGAATAGTTCTATAATTTCCATACTTATATCATTTGATGTGTCAAATTGTAATACTTTCGGTTTTGATCCATAGTTTAATAATGCATGTTGTGCATGATAAAAGGACAAAGAGCTTAGTGTTAATAATATTGTTCCTAAACTGTCACAATATCGATGATGTGTCCCTCAACAATGCAAGACCGATGAATGCTCCTGCAGTGTTGCAAGACCGACGGTTTTCATAAATGTCGCAAGACTGATGGTTTGTCTCATAAATGTCGCAAGACCGACACGTGGCTCCGAAATGTCGCAATTCCGATGGTTTGTCCCAAAACGTCAACATTCCAATGATTGTCCTAAATGTCATTGTTCCAACGATACTCCATAAATGTCGCTAGAGCGACGCTTGTTGGAAGGATTAAAAAAATTGGGTAAATTTCTGAAAATACGTCAAAAGTGTCAGAATTTTGACCATATGTACTAGTGTGTGTTGCACTTGCAAAGGCCAAGTTGGCTTCATAAATGGCATTTGGATTCCTGTTGTTTTTCGCCATTATCCCCCTTTGTCTAATGATTGCAGGTGATGCGTGATCATCCAGAAAATGTTTTCTTCGCACTTGTAAAATATTATTTTGGAATTCATCATATGACAGATTATACACATCCATCACTCGATCATCATCAAGAGGAACTATGTCCCCTTCCTTGCTCGGGGCTAACTTTGTGGCTAGAGGTGGTGGAGACTGAACGGTGACCTGTGGTACGTTGGGAATCAAGTCAACATCTTCATCATGCAGATCTTGTTCCAAATCCATGTACCCAACTTAAATCAAATGAGAAAGCTCCCGATCCTGCATTTTTTTGCTCTACCCTTCTATTATCGGTTGGTTCTATTCTTGCTGGTTTTCAAGCTTCTATGGTTATCAATTGATGAAGAGGTTTTCGGATTTTCCACAGTGTCAAAGAACATTTGTCGAAGTTTTGAATCAAAACGAGGATCCATCTTCAGGACATGAAGGAATGAAAGAAGGAATTAGGTCAAATTTTATAGAGAAAGGAAATTAAAAAGAGCCGACGAGCATTTTATTTCTAGGAATTTATTAATTATTTTATTTAGTTTTTTAATTAGATTAAAATTAATGAATGAATGAATGAATTATTTATTTATATTGAGTTGATTTAGGATTCAGTTTTTATAAAATATATTAATAATATCTAATAATATATGTTCATAATAATTATTAATAATATCTATTGATATAATAATAATATTCATTTTTTTTAATTTCTAGAATTTAATAAATTTATTAATAATTATTTTATTTAATTTTTTATTAAATTTCTGATTTAAATCTTTTAATTCATATGCTTAAAATTTTTATTATTATATTGGAATTAATTAATAGTTACTATATCAAATTGATTTAAGAAAAATTAATAACTAATGATCACTATTTAATAATAACTATTAATATAATAATTATTAATAATAAGATGAATGTTTATGCTTAAACTAAATTAGTTTATATTGTAATAGCTCCTAATTAATTTTAATTTAGTTCTTTAATTCTTTAAAATAGATACTAATAATAATTATAGTTTACTAATTAATTCATTTCTATTCATTGTAAATAAAAATTAATTAATTAATTATTAAAAGTAAATATTCAATTATTTTTATTAATTTTAATTTTAATTTTATTTTAAAGCTAGTTCTAAAAATGCCTAAACCCTAGAATATAATAGGAGAGAAAAACACACCTAAGGTGTTATACCTTTGGGGCTGATGAACTGGAGGAAAAGATTTGACGAATTAGAGGATGCCAACTGTCACTGATTTCACAATCTCCATCTCTGTTGAGTTTATGAGGATGTTTTATAATCTCAATTTCCTCTCTAATTTTCCTACTTCGATAGTGTTCTTATCTTGCAATGATTCTGGCATCCTCGAGAAGAAAATGATGCTTATTTTTCTCGGAGTGTTCACCAAGGGCTGAGGTGTGAGATCTTTCATTCTTAATATCAACGTCATGTTCTTTAAGACGTCTTTGCAGCGAACGCCCTGTTTCCCCAATATAACTTTTCCCAAACGAACAACCAATATTGTAAATTCCTTTGAGTTGTTCACGATTTATATAATCCGTAACTGACCACATACTTTGTCTTAATGTCCCTGCTACTGAAAATTGCATGAATATGTCCTTCTTCCTCATAACCTTGGCGATTTTATTAGTAACACCCTTGATGTATGGTAGGAAAACCCTGCCACAATTTTCCTGAGGATCCTTGTGCTTTTGAGACATGACATAACCCTTAGCTCTTCCTTCTTCCTCATAACCTTGGTGATTTTATCAGTAACACCCTTGATTTATGGTAGGAAAAACCTGCCACAATTTTCCTAAGGGCCCCTGTTCTTTTAAGACATGAAAGAAGCCTTAGCTTGTCCTTATTCCTCATAAACTTGGCGATTTTATCAGTAACACCCTTGATGTATGGTAGGAAAACCCTGCCATAATTTTCCTGAGATCCCTTGTGCTTCTGAGACATCAAAAAAACCCTTAGCTCATCCTTATTCCTCATAACCTTGGCGATTTTTTCAGTAACACCCTTGATGTATGGTAGGAAAATAGTGCCACAAATTTCCTGAGGTTCCTTGTGCTTTTGAGACATGACAGAACCCTTAGCTCATCCTTCTTCATCATAACCTTGGAAATTTTATCAGTAACACCCTTGATGTATGGTAGGAAAATCTGCCATAGTTTTCCTAAGGTCCCTTGTGCTTCTGAGACATGACATTACCCTTAGCTCGTCCTTCTTACTCATAACCTTGGTGATTTTATCAGTAACACCCTTGATGTATGGTAGGAAAACCCTGCCACAATTTTCCTAGGGTCCCTTGTGCTTCTGAGACATGGTATAACCCTTAACTCGTCCTTCTTCCTCACAACCTTCGTGATTTTATCAGTAACACCCTTGATGTATGGTAGGAAAACCCTGCCACAATTTTCCTGAGGTCCCTTGTGCTTCTGAGACATGACAGAACCCTTAGCTCATCCTTCTTCCTCATAACCTTGGTTATTTTATCAGTAACACCCTTGATGTATGGTAGGAAAACCCTGCCACAATTTTCCTGAGGTCCCTTGTGCTCCTGAGACATGAAAGAACCCTTTGCTCGTCCTTCTTCCTCATAACCTTGGTGATTTAATCAGTAACACCCTTGATGTATGGTAGGAAAACCCTGCCACAATTTTCTTGAGGTCCCTTGTGCTTCAGAGACATGCCAAAACCCTTAGCTCATCCTTATTCCTCATAACCTTGGCGATTTTATCAGTAACACCCTTGATTTATAGTAGGAAAACCCTGCCACAATTTTCCTGAGGTCCCTTATGCTTCTTAGACATGATAGAACCCTTAGATCATCCTTCTTCCTCATGACCTTGGCGATTTTATCAATAACACCCTTGATGTATGGTAGGAAAACCCTGCCACAATTTTCCTGAGGTCCCTTGTGCTTCTGAGACATGAAAGAACCCTTAGCTCGTCCTTCTTCCTCATAACCTTGGCGATTTTATCATTAACACCCTTGATGTATGGTAGGAAAACCTTGCCACAATTTTCCTGAGGTCCCTTGTGCTTCTGAGACATGACAAAACCATTAGCTTGTCCTTCTTCCTCATAACCTTGGAGATTTGATCAGTAACACCCTTGATGTATGGTAGGAAAACCCGTCCACAATTTTACTGAGGTCCCTTATGCTTCTGAGACATGACATAACCCTTAGCTCATCCTTCTTCCTCATTACCTTGGAAATTTAATCAATAACACCCTTTATGTATGGTAGGAAAACACTGCCACAATTTTCCTGAGGTCCCTTGTGCTTTTGATACATGACAAAACCCTTAGCTCGTCCTTATTCCTCATAAGCTTGGTGATTTTATTAGTAACACCCTTGATGTATGATAGGAAAACCCTGCCATAATTTTCCTGAGGTCCCTTGTGTTTCTGAGACATGAAAAAACCCTTAGCTCATCCTTCTTCCTCATAACCTTGGAAATTTTATCAGTAACACCCTTGATGTATGGTAGGAAAACCCTACCACCATTTTCCTAAGGTCCCTTGTGCTTCTAATACATGAAATAACCCTTAGCTCGTTCTTCTTCCTCATAATCTTGGTAATTTTATGAGTAACACCCTTGATGTATGGTAGGAAAACCCTACCACAATTTTCTAAAGGTCCCTTGTTCTTCTAAAACATGACATAACCCTTAGCTCTTCCTTCTTCCTCATAACCTTTGCGATTTTATCAGTAACACCCTTGATGTGTGGTAGGAAAACACTACCATAATTTTCCTAAGGTCCCTTGTGCTTCTAAGACATGAAACAACCGTTAACGCATCCTTCTTCCTCATAACCTTGGTGATTTTATCAGTAACACCCTTGATGTATGGTAGGAAAACCCTGCCACAATTTTCCCAAGGTCACTTGTGCTTCTGAGACATGAAAAAACCCTTAGCTCGTACTTCTTCCTCATAAACTTGGAGATTTTATCAGTAACACCCTTGATGTATGGTAGGAAACCCCTGCCACAATTTTCCTGAGGTCCCTTATGCTTCTAAGACATGAAATAACCCTTAGCTCATCCTTCTTCCTCATAACCTTGGCGCTTTTATCAGTAACACCATTGATGTATGGTAGGAAAACCCTGCCACAATTTTCCTGAGGTTCCTTGTGTTTCTGAGACATGAAAGAACCCTTATATCATCCTTCTTCCTCATAACCTTGGCAATTTTATCAGTAACACTCTTGATGTATGGTAGGAAAACCCTGCCACAATTTTCTTGAGGTCCCTTGTGCTTCTGAGATGACAAAACCGTTAGCTTGTCCTTATTCCTCCTAACATTGGCAATTTTATCAGTAACACCCTTGATGTATGGACGAAAACCCTGCCACAATTTTCCTGAGGTCCCTTGTGCTTCTGAGACATGAAAAAACCCTTAGCTCATCCTTATTCCTCATAACCTTGGCAATTTTATCAGTAACATCCTTGATGTATGGTAGGAAAACCCTTCCACATTTTTCCTGAGGTCCCTTGTGCTTCTGAGACATGACAGAACCCTTAGATCGTCCTTCTTCCTCATCACCTTGGCGATTTTATAAGTAACACCCTTGTTGTATGATAGGAAACCCCTACCACAATTTTCTTGAGGTCCCTTGTGCTTCTGAGACATGACAGAACCCTTAGCTCATTCTTCTTCCTCATAACCTTGGCGATTTTATCAGTAACACCCTTGATGTATGGTAGGAAAACCCTACCACCATTTTCCTGAGGTCCCTTGTGCTTCTGAGACATGACAAAACCCTTAGCTCATCATTCTTCCTCATAACCTTGGCGATTTTATCAGTAAAACCCTTGATGTATGGTAGGAAAAACCTACCACAATTTTCCTGAGGTCCCTTGTGCTTCTGAGACATAACAAAACCCTTAGCTCATCCTGCTTCCTCATAACCTCGGAGATTTATCAATAACACCCTTGATGTATGGTAGGAAAATCATGCCACAATTTTCCTGAGGTCCCTTGTGCTTCTGAGACATGACAGAACCCTTAGCTTGTCCTTCTTCCTAATAACCTTGGAAATTTTATCAGTAACACCCTTGATTTTATCCAGCTCAAAAGTTTGGGGTCCTTATTACTTGGTTGTGAGAGCCCTGAGGATATCTGATATAGATCACCTTAAAGAGGAACTCAATCACTTGACATCTATATTTAGGGGTATATGGTATAATGAGAAGGATATCAGAAAATCCATAAGTAGAACTAAGGGTTTTGTCATGTGTCAGAAGCACAAGGGACCTCAAGAAAATTTTGGCAGGGTTTTCCTACCATACATCAAGGGTGTTATTGATAAAATTGCCAAGGTTATGAGGAAGAAGGACATATTCGCGCAATTTTCAGCAGCAGGAACATTAAGACAAAGAATCTGGTTAGTTAATGATAGTATAAGTCATGAACAACTCAAAGGAGTTTACAATATTAACTGTTCGTGTGGGAAAAGTTATATTGGGGAAACAAGGCGTTTGCTACAAAGACATCTTAAAGAACATGGCATTGATATTAAGAATGGAAGATCTCGCACCTCATCCCTTGCTGAACACTCTGGGAAAACTAAGCATCATTTGCATCTCGAGGATGCCATAATCATTGCAAGAGAATAACACTATCAGAGAAGGAAAATTAGAGAGGCAATTGGGATTATAAAACATCCTCATAACCTCAACATAGATGCATGTTGTGAAATCAGTGACAGTTGGCATCCTCTAATTCGTCAAATCTCTTCCTCCAGTTCGTCAGCCCCTCTATTTTAGGTGATTTTAGACCTAGCTTTAAAACAAAATTTAAATTTAAATTTAAAAAAATAATAATAAAAATAATTGAATATTTACTTTTAATAATTAACCCTATTAACCAAAAAATGTTGTGTTGTGAAAGGCTCCCAGGTCTAGGGTTTCATGGCGAGGCAGTAGCCGATTGTCACTGGGAAATTTTGGGGGAGGGGCTTTGGCTTTTCCTGGGATGCTATGGCTACCATCAGTCTATGCTATTGGTGGGGCTCTCAGCACTGGAGGCCAATGGAGGGGCGATGGCAGGAAAGGAGATGCTCCAACCCTGCGAATGTGATCCTCTACTGTCGACATAAAATTTTTTCCATGCTCTGAAGGACTGGCTTAAAGGGGGATATTAGAAGGGCTTTAGGGCTAGAATAAAAAACAAAACTGAGGCGAATAGACTTATACTCTCATCTTTCCATCTCTGTGATTTTCTGATTTATGCGCTCAACCGACTAGTGGTTCGTATGGTACTGCCAACAACAGTGAAGGCGTACCATGGTAGTGGCACGAACTATGGAGGAAAGGGCCTCCAGTTACAGCTGGCGACAAGTCTTCTTCCAGGGGATTCTCCCCCCACACACGACAAAAGAATACCAAGGGGCAGGGCGGCCAAAGGCGGTTTTTCCCCAATTCTCGACCCCTTCTAACATGTTAACTCCCCGTAATTTTCTATATTGATTGAGATACAAATGGACAGGGGTAACATTAAACCAAGATTTGGAATCCAAGGACCTAGCCTTCCTGGATTCAGAGAGGGATCTCTCTATTAGGTGCAAATATGTGAACTTGTTTACTAATTAGGGTTTATTTTAGGCTAGTTATGAAATATTGGGTTTGTTGATTGTTTTTGGTTGGGTATGATGCTTAGATAGACTAGATAGAAACAGGGAAAACTTCAAGTAATTGGGAAATGGAGTCTAACAAGGTCACATAGGTTCATCAATGGATTGGGTAGTATTTGCAGGGAAATTTTAACTTGATTGGTGGATCTTTGAGGTTGTGAAGGATCATGAGATGGACATTAAGCTTGAGAACAAAAGGCTAATAAAGGGTAGACCAAAATCCTTTATATACTTTTTTAAACTAAGGGAGTTAGAAGGATCATAAGCATAGAAAGAGAATAAAAGGCATAAGAAAAACCTAATCCATTTGATTTCAGACTGAAAACATATAATCATCCAAGACAAACATTCGAATGAAATACAGAAAGGCAAGAAACTTATTTAACTTTCAGTGATTTCATCATCAAGTTCATAAAACATTTAAGATGCACAAATAACTATAACCATAGAAGGAGAGAAAACCCTAAACATCTAAGATTACATCTATGAAGGTCCTTTGAAACAACCAGCTAAGTAAAAGCAAAGAGCATGATCGAAACAAACTTCTTTGGTAAACCTAGGTAATGATTCTTTAAAGAGATGACTCCAAGAATAGAGTTGTTAGTGGCAACAAATATGCAGGGCTAGCCATGAATCATGCTTGACACCAACTGATCTAAACCATTCAAGAAATATACAGGCTCAGGAAATCCTTAGAGAGCAAGATGGGTACTCTAATCATATCCTAGCAGAGAAAACATTAAGGTAGTGAAGAACAAACAGATCTAAAGTGCCATTAGCAAACATGTCTTAGTCTAAATTATTTGTCCTACTGCAACATAGAAAGATGGAAACATAATGAAAAAATAGAAAACATGAACAAAAGAGAAACACATCACCCTCAACCAGGCTTATGGATCCTCCAAATAGTCCTCCTCCATCAACAAACAAATCAAGGGATGCATGAGCTCCAAGACATCAATTTCTTTTCAAAACTCCAAGAGACTATGTATTGCTTCAGAATAAGTCATAAAAATCCAACCAATACATAAGAGCCTTATGCTCTATTTATGGATAAAATGAGGAGGTGGAAAGCCTAAGAGGCTTCTAGAAACCCTAATTTAACCATAAATGTCATAAATGTGCTTAATGACCATGCAAGGCCCAAGACACATAATAGATAAGATAATAAATGAAAAACATCAAAACATAAATCCATAATAAAATCAAGAGTGATTTTTCCAAGAAAATATTAAAAAACCAATTTGTCATTAATTAGTGTCTTTTGTTGACTTTTTGGCAAAAGGTTGTCTCTGTGCGTAGCGCCCTTTCAACAAAAAATAGGGTCTGTTGTAGTTGAATTTTGGACCCCTTCCTAGCATCGGATTTGGCCCCATTATGGCTCGCTGGAAATATTGATGAGTATGATTTCAAAAAATACTTGAGTTGTGCTAAATGGATTCCATTTACCTGCTCAAAAATCAAATCTCCCGAGACTTCTCTGTGCGCAACGCCTGGCCTGAAAAGGAGGCAGAAAGGTCAATTTTGAGGTGTTTTTTGAACTTTTGAAGGGGAAAAAATGCTCCAATTGACCTGAAATTTTGTGGGTAGACTATTGGTGATGTGACAAATCAAAAAATGCAAACTTTAGAAGCCGAGGATGCACCAAATTTGTGCATAGCGCCTAGGGTGCTGAGCTCCTAGGGGTCAAAATTTGGAAAAAACAAAAAGTTTCTAGATTTGCCTCAAAATTGGTGTGTGGACCCCTCAAGGGGTTTTAGATACCTGTTGAGAAGAATCGGCCAAGATCCCAAGGCTGTCATGCACTTTGGTCCTTTTTATCTCTTCTAGCTCCATGAGGGCTTGCTTTAGTTTGGCATTAGCAAGCTTGCTCTTCCTTGCATAGTGTTGACCATTTTCTTCTGTAAGGCAAGGCCCCTCTTCACCTCTTTGAAATTCTTGTGCTCTTCTTTATAATAGTATATAATTATTTGTGCCCTCTCAAATTCCTTTTCCTATTCTTGAACATGGGCATATTTTTCTAAGAGGAGCAACTTAGTACTCATCTCTTGGTCCTCATTGTCACTGTCTACACTAGTACATTTGTTGGAAATTCCGACACTTTTGACCAAATGTCGGAAATTTCCCCAAATTTTATCAATTTTTCAAATCCCGCCCAAAACTGTCGCTATACCGACATTTGGAGACAAGTCTCGGTATTGCGACACTTATAGGTAAGTTTCGGTCTTCTGAAGTTTGTAGAAAAGCGTCGTAATTGTGACGGATTGCAGCAATATGTTAGTATTACGACGCTTGAGCAAAGTGTCGCTATTGTGACGTTTGGAGGAAAGCATCGCTATTGCGACGGTTCGAGGCAAAGTGTCGCTATTGCGACGTTACAGAGACAAAGTGTCGCTATTGCGGTGTTTGGAGGAAAGCGTCTCTATTGCAACAGTTGGGGCAAAGTGTCGCAATTGCGACGATTAGGAGGCAAGTGTTGTTAGTGTTTAGGAACAATCTTAGGGTTTAGGGTTTGGGAGTTATATTTTAGGCTTTAGGAACAATGTGACGGGTCATGTGTTCAGTTTTATGGTTTAGAAACAATGTTACGGGTCATGTGAACAATGTTTAGGAACAATGTGTCGGCATGTTTGGGTGGCCTGTTTTCCGTTTGCTCCCTTGTGGCATCGTTTGGTCAGGCGCACCGTGTCGCACCGTGTGAGTTCGCCCGACCGGGCGCGTTTGTTTCGGGCCATTTCGTTCGAGGGTGCCCGTATCAGTTTTGCCAAGTTGTGACCACCCAAGTGCTGTGTGCATGTTCGGGCGGCCCGTTTGCCGTTTTCTCCCTTGTGGCATCGTTCGGTCGGGCAAGCCGTGTCGCGCCATGTGAGATCGCTCGATTGGGCGCATTTGGGTCGGGTCGTTTCGTCGAGGGTGCTCGTATCAATTTTGCTAAGTTGTGACCACCTGGGTGCCTTGTGCAGGTTCGGGCGGCCCGTTTTTCGTTTGCTCCCTTGTGGCATCGTTCGGTTGGGCATGTCATGTCACACCGTGCGAGGTCGCCCGACCGGGCACGTTCAGTACGGGTCATTTCGTTCAAGGGCGCCCGTATCATATTTGCTAATTTGTGACCACTCGAGTGCCTTGTGCATGTTCGGGCGGCCCATTTGCTGTTTTCTCCCTTGTGGCATATTCATTCAGTTGGGCCCGTCGTGTCGCGCCATGTGAGGTTTCCAAACCGAGCGCGTTCGGGTTGGGTCGTTTCGTTTGAGGGCGCCCGAATCAGTTTTGCTAAGTTGTGACCACCCTAGTGCCTTGTGCACGTTTGGGTGGCCCGTTTTCTGTTTGCTCCCTTGTGGCATTGTTCGATCAGGCGTGCGGTGTCGTGCCGTGTGAGGTCGCCCGTATTAGTTTTGCTAGGTTATGACCACTAGGGTGCCTTGTGCACGTTTGGGCAACCCATTTGATATTTTCTCCCTTGTGGCATTGTTCAGTCGGGCACGTCATGTCACGCCATGCGAGGTTGCCCGATCGGGCGCATTCAGAACGAGTCATTTCATTCGAGGGCACCCGTATCAGTTTTGCTAAGTTGTGACCACCCGAGTGCCATGTGCACATTCGGGCAACTTGTTTTCCATTTTCTCCCTTGTGGCATCATTCGGTCGGGTGCGCCGTGTCGCACCATGTGAGATCGCCCGACCGAGCACATTCGGGTCGGGCTGTTTCGTTTGAGGGCACCCGTATCAGTTTTGCTAAGTTGTGACTACCTAGGTGCCTTGTGCACGTTCAGGTGACCATTTTTCCATTTTCTCCCTTGTGGCATTGTTCGGTCGGGCGCACTGTGCGAGGTCGCCCGACTGGGCACGTTCGGCTCAAGCCGTTTTGTTCAAGGGCGCCCGTATCAGTTTTGCTAAGTTGTGATCACCTGGGTGCCTTGTGCACGTTCGAGCAACCCATTTGTTGTTTTCTCCCTTGTGGCATATTCGTTCGGTCGGGTGCATCGTTTCACGCCATATGAGGTCGCCCAACCAGGCGTGTTCAGGTTGGGTCATTTCGTTCAAGTGTGCCCATATCAGTTTTGCTAAGTTGTGACCGCTTGGGTGCCTTGTGCACATTCGGGTGGCCCATTTTCCATTTTCTCCCTTGTGGCATCGTTCGGTCGGGCGCGCCATGTCGCGTCATGTGAGGTCGCCCTACTGGGTGTGTTTGGTTCAGGCTATTTTGTTTGAGGGCGCCCGTATTAGTTTTGCTAGGTTGTGACTGCTAGGGTGCCTTGTGCAAGTTCAAGCGGCCCGTTTGCTGTTTTCTCCCTTGTGGCATCGTTCTGTCGGGCACGTCATGTCACATTGTGCGAGGTCACCCGACCGAGCGTGTTCAGGTCGAGCCATTTCGTTCGAGGGTGCCCGTATCAGTTTTGCTAAGTTGTGACTGCTCAAGTGCCTTGTGCACATTCGGGCAGCCCGTTTGTCATTTGCTCCCTTGTGGCATCATTCGTTCGGGCGCGTCGTGTCGTGCCGTGCGAGGTTGCCTGACCGGGCGCGTTCAATTCAGGTCGTTTCATTCGAGGGCGCCTGTATCATTTTTTCTAAGTTGTGACTGCCCAGGTGCCTTGTGCGTGTTTAGGTGGCCCATTTTCTGTTTTCTCCCTTGTGGCATATTCGTTCGATTGAGCGTGTCGTGTCGCGCAGTGTGAGGTCGCCTGACCGGGCACGTTCAGGTCTGGTCGTTTTGTTCGAGGGCGCTCGTATCAGTTTTGCTAAGTTGTGACCACCCAGGTGCCTTGTGCATGTTTGAGTGGCCAATTTTCCATTTTCTCCCTTGTGGCATCATTCGGTTGGGCGCATCATGTCGCGCCATGCGAGGTCTGGGCGCGTTCGATTCGGTCCGTTTCGTTTGACGGTGCTTGTACCAGTTTTGATAATTTGTGACTGCCCGGGTGCCTTGTGCAAGTTCAGGCAGCCCATTTTCTATTTGCTCCCTTGTGGAATATTCGTTCGGTCGAGCGCGTCGTGTCACACCGTGTGAGGTTGCCCGACCGGGCACGTTTAGGTTGGGTCGTTTCGTTCGAGGGCACCCGTATCAGTTTTGCTAAGTTGTGACAACCCGGGTGACTTGTGCACGTTTGGGCAGCTCATTTTCCGTTTGCTCCCTTATGACATCGTTCGGTCGGGCGCGCAGTGTCGCGCCATGTGAGGTCACCCGACCGGGCGCATTCAGGTTGGGCCGTTTTGTTCGAGGGTGCCCGTATCAGTTTTTCTAGGTTGTGACCACCCGGGTGCCTTGTGCACGTTCGGGCAGACCGTTTACCGTTTGCTTCCTTGTGGCATCGTTCGGTTGAGCGCGTCGTGTCGTGATGTGCAAGGTTGCCCAACCGGGTGCGTTCGGTTCGGGCCCTTTCGTTTGAGAGCGCCTATATCAGTTTTGCTAAGTTGTGACCGCTCGGGTGCCTTGTGCACATTCGAGCGGACCGTTTGCTATTTTCTCCCTTGTGGCATATTTGTTCAGTCAGGCGCGTTGTGTCGCGCTGTGTGAGGTTGCCCGACCAGGTGCGTTCGGGTCGGGCCATTTATTTCGAGGGCGCCCATATCAGTTTTACTAAGTTGTGATCGCCTAGGTGCCCTGTGCACGTTCGGGCAGCCCGTTTTCCGTTTTCTCCCTTGGGGCATAGTTTGTTCAGGCGCACCGTGTTGCGTCATGTAAGGTCGCCCTACCGAGCGTGTTCGGTTCAGGCCATTTCGTTCGAGGGCGCCCGTATCAGTTTTGCTAAGTTGTGACCACCAGGGTGCCTTGTGCACATTCGAGTTGACCGTTTGCTATTTTCTCCCTTATGGTATCGTTAATTCAGTCGGGCACGTCATGTCACACCGTGCGAGGTCGCCCGACCGAGCGTGTTCGGTTCGGGCCATTTCGTTTGAGGGCGCCTGTATCAGTTTTGCTAGGTTGTGACCACGAGGGTGCCTTTTTCACTTTCGAGCGGCCCATTTGCTGTTTTCTCCCTTGTGGCATCGTTCTTTCGGGCACTTCATGTCGCGTCATGCGAGGTCGCCAGATCGGGCGCGTTCAGGTCGGGCTATTGCGTTCAAGGGCGCCCGTATCAGTTTTGCTAAGTTGTGACTGCCCAGGTGCCATGTGCATGTTCAGGTGGCCCGTTTTTCATTTTCTCCCTTGTGGCATCGTTCGATCAGGCGTGCCATGTCGCGCCATGTGAGGTCGCCCGACCGGGCGCATTCGGGTCGAGTCGTTTTGTTCAAGGGCGCTTGTATAAGTTTTGCTAAGTTGTGACCGCCCGAGTGCCGTGTGCACGTTTGGGCGGCCTGTTTTCCATTTTCTCCCTTGTGGCATTGTTCTGTCGGGCGCGCCATGTCGCGCTGTGGGAGGTTGCCCGACCGGGCGCATTTAGTTCGGGTCGTTTCGTTCAAGGGCACCCGTATCAGTTTTTCTAAGTTGTGACCACTTGGGTGCCTTGTGCACGTTCGGGCAGCCTGTTTGCCATTTTCTCTGTTGTGGCATCGTTTGGTCGGGCGCGCCGTGTCGCGCCGTATGAGGGCACCCGACCGGGTGTGTTCGGGTCGTGTCGTTTCGTTCGAGGTCCCCCGTATGAGTTTTTCTAATTTGTGACCGTCCAGGTGCCTTGTGCACGTTCGGGCGGCCCATTTGTTGCCTTGTGGCATCGTTCGGTTGTTCAACTATCCCTTTCTGGTTGGGGGTAGGGGTTGGGTTGGGCCATTTCGTTCGAACGCGTTTCCTTGAGCGCCATCAGTATACGAGTATGGTTTCTGGACTAGTCATGAGGTGCAGTCTGGTTATTAAGACTTCATCAGATGGAAATTCTCCGGACTTAAATTGTGTGACAACATTGTGGCTAAGTTTGAAACTGGAGATTGAACATACATTTGGTTTGATTGCAATAGACATTTTCATCAATAAATGTAAAGCAATGGCAAACAAATACTATAAATTAATAAATAAAGAAGACATGGCAACAAGCAACAATACTTACAAAATTGTTACATTGAGACGCAAAGAATAAGAAACTAATTTAACCCCTAAACCATTTAACCCCTAAACCATAAACCTCTAAACCTCTAAAACCTAACCCCATTAGCCCCTAACTTCTAACCCCTAAAATCCTTAACTGCTAAATCCCCTAACCCCCTAAACCCCTAACCCATTTAACCCCCTAAACCCTAAACCTATAACCCCTTAACCCCTAACCCATTTAATCACTAATCCCTAAACCCCTAACCCATTTAACCCCCTAAACCATAAACCTCTAAACCCCTAACTGGCCATTTAACCCCTAAACCCTAAACCTCTAAACCCTTAACCACTAACCCTTAAATACTTAACCTCTAACCCATTTAACCCCCTGAACTCGTAAACCCCTAACCCATTTAACCCCCTAAACCCTAAACCTCTAAACCCTTAACCCCTTAAACTCTATTTCCCAACCGGCCTAACCCATTTAACCCCCTAAAACTCTAACCCATTTAACCCCCTACCCTAACCCTTAACCCCAAAAATCCTTAACTACTAAATCCCCTAACCCTCTAAACCTCTAAACTCCTATAACCCTTTTAAACCCCTAAACCCTAAACCTCTAACCCTTAAACCCTTAACCCCTAACCCCTAGCTAAAATCCTTAACTGCTAAATCCCCTAAGCCCCTAAACCTATAAATGTGCGCCTAACCCATTTAACCCCCTAAACCCTAAACCTCTAACCCTTAACCCCTAACCCCTTAAACACTAGTTCCCAACCCCCAACCCCTTTAAAACCCTAAACCCCTAAAACCCTAACCCATTTAACCCTCTAAACCCTAGCCCCATTAACCCGTAACGACCCCTAACCCCTAAAATCCTTAACTGCTAAATCCACTAACCCCCTAAACCTAATCTAAAATTCTAACTCATTTAACCCCCTAAACCCCAAACATCTAACTCCTAAACCCCTCAACTCCTTGATCTGCTAGGGGCCGGTTACCTTGATATTAATGGTGGTGTATTCATACTCCTTCTGAATAACCAATAAGGGTCAAGGAAATTGACCAATATGTTGTCAAGTTTTATCTTATCCATCTCTGGGGTAAGCTGCTTTTCGACTAACTCCGCTGCTTTTGATCTCAATTTTTCCAATTGCTTCCTTCTCTCATATGATACCAAGCCTTTGCCTTTCTCTTCCCTTCTAATTCCGTAATAGTTTCATAGTGATGCCAGCCAACTTCTTTGGAAATCCTTCCGAGCAGAAAATACTTGTGACCTGGCTGAAGATAGAGCATTTGGAATGACCATTCTCTTCCCCTAACCCCTAAGCCCCTAATCCCTAATCCCTTAACCACTAAATCATTATTCACCTAACCCCTAACTATGCCTAAATCCCCTAACCCCTAATCCCCCAATCCCTAATCCCTAATCCCTAAACCCCTAACCCATTTAACCCCCTAAACCCTAATTCTATAACCCCTTAACCCCTAACCCATTTAACCCCCTAAACCATAAACCTATAACCCCTTAACATGTTTGGGTCAGGTCATTTCGGTTGAGTGCGCCCACCCAAATGCATTCAGGTCGGCCCCCCTAAGCCACCAATCCCTAATCCCTTAACTACTAACTCATTATTCGACCCCTAACCCCTAAATGCACCTAAATCCCCTAACCCCTAAGCCCCAATCCCCTAATCCCTCCAAATTCGAATTAGCTTTGAAGAAGTAATTGTTTTCTTACTTCTGTCTAATTCACTATATACTCAGATAACTCATAGCCATATCACATAGGCCCCATTCACTTACGAAGGTTCCCCAAACTCTGCCCCCAATTTGGTTGATCTTGCTCAGATTGAAAATTTTGAATTTTCATTGATGATTGATTTTCCTCTCAACCCTTGATCTCCTAGGGGCCGGTTACCTTGATATTAATGGTGGTGTATTCATACTCCTTCTGAATAACCAATAAAGGGTCAAGGAAATTGACCAATATTTTTTCAAGTTTTATCTTATCCATCTCTGGGGCAAGCTGCTTTTCGGCTAAGTCCACTGCTTTTGATCTCAATTTTGCCAATTGCTTCCTTCTCTCATATGATACCTGAGCCTTTGCCTTTATCTTCCCTTCTAATTCCCTAATAGTGTCATAGTGATGCCAACCAACTTCTTTGGAAGGCCTTCCTAGTAGACAATACTTGTGACTTGGCACCTAAATCCCCTAACCCCCAATCCCTAAACCCTTAACCACTAAATCATTATGATCTCCCTAACCCCAATCCATAATCCCTTAACCACTACTAAATCATTACTCCCCTAACCCCTAAATGTACCTAGATCCCCTAACCCCTAAGCCCCCAATCCCTAACCCCTTAACCTTCACTAACTCATTATTCTAGTCCTAACCCCTAACCACTAAACCCTAAACCTCTAACCCCTAATCTCCTATTCATCGAACCCCTAAGCCCCTAAAAAATATGCCATGAAAACCCTCCAAAAAATTCTTAAATGATGGGAATTCCTATTCAATGTGTGTGAAGCTAGTCATGGAATGTGACAAGTCGTCCAAGATACATACAAATATTTGATTTGTGCCTTGGGGAATGTGAAATAACGGGTAAGATACAATCACTGGTGAGAAAATCATTGGTTCAAAACTATGTGGGAAAAATTCCAATCAAGCTAAGGGATGGTGTGGCCTAGGTTGGATGTGATCCCTAGGTGATTATGACGGCTTAAAAGCCCTTGGTTCATGGCTACTCAAATCACATGTTAGGTATGCAACTCATCTCAAAACTCACATTACCTAACAAAATAAAATTAATGGATTAATGCACAACTTATTTATTTCTTGGGAATATGTCTAGGTATGTTGACATAATTTATTTACTTATTCATTAGGAATAACATATAATGGTTCAATATATGGAACATTAGAATTTTAAATATGAATATTTGTATTTTCAAAAGTTTGCATATAAGGATTAGAATATGCACTAAAAAATTTGTGTGGCATATCATTATGTATATTATTATTATTATCATTCATACAATACAACCCTCCCGCTCATTATGTATATTATTATATCATTAGGTATATTATTATCATTTATATATTATTATTATTATTAGATTTTATACCTATTCAAATTTTTTTTCCCGCTCTGCTTGTTCCACCTATTCAAATTTTCTTAAGCGACCTATTCAAATTTTTTTCCCACTGTGCACTTGTTCAACCTTTATGCCTTCTTTCCCATGATTCCATTCTTCCCTATGATGCTTGCTTTTTTCCAGATTCTTGCAGAAGCATGGACGCTTTGAAACCCTAAAGCGGCCACAGTCCATTAACCGCTCGAAAGCCATAGTAGCTGGTGGAGATATTTCGAGTTTGCCGATGTTCAGAAATCTGTGGGAGATCTGAAGAGAAATCAATCGTGGGAGAATGCTCTCTTCTTCTGGAAGAATCAGATTGGTATTTCCCTTATTTTACCCCATTCAAATTTGCTATTTTCTTCTATGCTATCTTGGTTATGAGATATAGATGGTTGTAGGTCTGAATTTCTGCACTCTATCTTTTATGGGTCTGTTCAAATTATAGGGATATGGATTCTTCTCCCTTGAACTAACCCAATAAACTCTGAGGTTGTAGGTGAATTGAGGGCGAATTGTAGAATATAGCGAGGAACAAAAAACAACAAAAGGATTTTAAATTATTATGGCACTTCAATGGCCAGTGCAGTAGCAGGACAATGTGGTTCTACCCTAATAAGCACCAGAGGATCTACTTTAAATCTATTTTTGGTAGCTGGAAACATTGAGATAGCAAATCTTCGAAGAAAAGCCATTTTATTTAAAAACATATTTAAAATCATAACAATAAATGAAAAATGGAAAATTTCAAGGCCCTAAATCCCTAACTTTTGCCTATAAAATATCCCTTCCCCCATCCTAAAACATAAGAATTTAACTTTCTCATAGGGGTTTGCATTTCAGAATTTATAAACACGATTTGGAGAAATATACATTCAGAAATCCGAATTTTCTATGTTTCTGGTTCATGTTTTTTATAGATTATTTCCCTGTATCTGGGTTCTGACATTTTAAAATTCCACAAATATGTAAGCTTTACCATGCATGATGCAACTCAACATTAAATCTAGAAACTGTGTCAGGTTTCTTCTGTAAGCATTTTACCAATCCATGGATTTACATTGGAACAAACTTGGCTTGTGGCAAAGCTAGATCTCACTGTTTCGGTTATTTTTTAGTTATGCTCCACGAAATAGTCTTGAGAGTTTTGTTTTCCTCCTCTTGTCTTTCACTTTGTCAATGATAGGAAGAGCTATACTGAATTTTTTTTTCTAGTTTGGCATAAAGTTCTCCAAAAATTATTAAGGAAATTAGTATCCCTGTCATTAGTAATAATTTCGCAGAGCATGAAACATTTTCTTTGAAAAATAGCACACTTATTTTGTTTCAGCACTAGTCTTTTACATGAAATGAAATGGGTTGTTGGAGATGGTTTTCTTTCTGCTTTGAAGACCTATATGCTATGCACATTTTCAATGCACATATGAGCCTATTTAGTTCTAAGAATAAGATAAAAAACAATGTATTAAATAGGAAAAAATCAGAGTAATAAACAGATGGGTTGTTGGTGAGCATGTGATACACATGCATAAGTGGTCAAAAGGTGGTAAATAGGTCGATGAAACTCCACTTTGTTTTCCAAGTCTTGTCCTTGGTTTCATTTATTACTCCCCTATGGATACTCCTTCATGGCTGCAATGGAGGCACTTGAGCGATTGTAATCATCAAGACTTGGTGGTTGACCTTCGAGGGCCTTGATGAGGTTGGGGCGCTTCTCTGAGCAACACTACTCTTTACAAAGGAAGGATTGTGAAGAAAAATGATCCAAACAAGAGTAATATATACATAAGAAATATGTTAAATTATTTTAATCGATATAGTGGAAGGTGTAGAACAATTTTTTTCTTATGATTTCTGCATTAAAAGGATGATGAAAAAATTGATCAGAAATGTTTTTGATAAGGCCAATCTTCTTTTTTATGCTGGCCATTCATTTCCACTCATAATAATGAGTTTTTATCAGTATAGATCGTGGATCTAGCAACAACTATAATGAATCAATCATTGGCTTTAAATGGCTTTCAAACAACAAAGTCACCAAAATAGGACATTAATAAACCATTGAAAATCTGAGGCTTCTCACCTAGTTAACAACTCTAAGGTACCGAGAGATATGTTAAGAAATATTTCTCTGTGTTTCTCGTCTTAAAGAGAAGAACATATTCACTACTAGTTCCACCTATTAAAGATCCAGGATCTGTGTTTCTGCAGATCCAGGTTGTTGGCATGGGGATCAGACCCAGGGTTCAAGCTCCCTAGCCAACAAAACCCCATAAGCATTGACACTTTCAATCTCCAGAGGCTGGAGAAGGTCTCACCTGAGACACTTACAGGAATTGCAGAACCATCTGATGATGATTCTGTGCAAAGGATGAAGCACTCTAGATTCTAGAATGTCAAAAATGAAACCATTATCTTGCTATATCCCGGGCAATCCCAGCACAAGGTCCAATTCCATAGTGATGTCAACCCAAGGTCCATTTGGTACTAGAAAAAGCCATATACTCTTATATTCTTCAAACTTCCTTTGGTAAACTGGCAATTTGGACAAGATGGCACATTCCTATCCACATCCCTATGCATGTGATCTGAGCACCCATATGTAATCTTATTGGACAACTGAGGATTCAAGATGGTATATATGAGCTACTATGAAAGTTTTCGTCAAACTTTCAAATGTAGTTAGCAAACTAGCACATCCCAACGGACAAGAAACTAAGAATATTACATAAACAATATCGACAAATATCTCAAATAGTGCTCAATTGATATTGCAATATTAATTACAAATTTACAATACAATGTAGTTTCAGAGTGTTATACTGAATTTAGAGAATATTGGGCCACAGACAACGATCATAACTCTATGACTTATAAGACTAGAGATACCTTATGCAGAAAGGCATATGAAGGGTGTTCTGGAAAATTTAGTATGAACTTGTGAGACTGTGAGAGTGGACATGCTTGACAATTGATGTCAAGTTGTTGTAAATTTAGTCTTGCTGATGTTCAATGCTTGAGAATGCAAGAGAGAGAGCCTGGGCATAAGGGATTCAAATGACAATGCAATAATTCCAATACAATAAACACATACAATATTTATAGGTGAAGAAGTTCTAACCATCAATTGGAGCCATTGGCACTTCAATTGCATAACAGCTGGAAACTGCAACAGTTCATCATCTATGTTGTTTACTTACTGATTACTATGATGGAACCTGTCATCGAATATGAAGGTTCGGTATTGCGACACTTGTAACATGGAACTTCAGCACCAAAAGAGGGACTTGGGAAGCAAACTTGCTACAGCAGAATCACAAATTAATGCTCTTGGAAAGCTCAATGAGGTATGCTACTATAGACACAGACATACAAGTGCCTTTTGCAACATATATTATTCATTTGAAAGTCGATTCTAGTATGAATACATAGGGTTAACATTACAGTGATCACCATGCTCTCTAAATGGTCTTGGTTAAAATTTACCATCGTTATATCAATATTATTATTAACCGTAGTAGTGGAATTAACTAGAATTACACTTAAGTCATCTATGACAACAAAATTGACACTCTTCTTCACTCACATATCCCGTTGTATGTATTGTATCCTTGGTGGCTACAGGGGGCAGCTTTTCTGCTAACTTCACTTCACGATTTAAAGTAAGGGATGCACATCTCTCTACCTTACCCAACATGCTGAAAATAATGAAATTTCATAAAAAATCATAAATATCAACAAAATAATATCATTGGAAATTCTTACTTTGGGGTTTTTCTTATATGTTTACTTCATTTGAGTAGATTTAGTTCAGTGTGGGCAGTTCAGGTCACCATAAACTTTAGAGACGACTTGAACTCCATTGTGCATATTAAATGCTAACCTTGATTAGGAAAATGTTATTTCTTAATTATTAACAAAGGGATTCACCATGTCAATGGGATTTTCTAGAATTTCAACACAAATATAAAAATTCTAGATGCATAAATCTAGATTTAATGCAGTTGGTAATATTCATTAGGCTTTCTAGATAGGTATTTCAATTTTATTATAAATAACTACTTGACCACTTTGTGCAAAGTGATATGGTGGCAAAGGTTGAAGCTCGGGAATCTGTACTAAGGCACACAAATGAAAATATCTGCAAGCAAGTTGAGGGATTGCAAATGAACCGATCCAGTAAGGTTGAGAAACTCGTTTATTTGCGTTGGGTCAATTCATGTTTGCGTTATGAACTTCGAAATTCAGATACAACCCCTGGAAAGATGTTGGCAGTGGACCTTAAGGATAGTTTGAGTCCAAAATCAGAGGATATTACTAAACAACTTATGCTAGAATATGCAGTGTTTGAACATTCAGGACCTCAACAAAAACGCCAGTCAGATAATGATTTAGAGAGCTTGTCCTCTTATTCATCGAACACATCTGAAGCTGCAGAGTATGATGACTTGTCAATGGAAATCTTTCCAACATATATTAGTACATCAAAGAAGTCTAATTTGTTTCAAAAACTAAAAAAGTCGGCTAAAAGTAGTGATGATTGGCAAATATTACATGATGACTATCTTTCTGAGAAGAACTTTGAGAAGGGACAGTTGGAGAGAACCAGTCCTCGGTGAAGGCATTCTATCAGTGGATCAAAGGAGTCAATGGAACACCTGATAATGTGAAACAAGAGAGAAGTTAACACATCATAATCAACATATTAGCATATCAACATATCGTCGAGGGTATACTTGATTTTTTTAAAATATTTTTAACAAAGCATCGGAAGATCGACGCTCTAAATGTTGTAATACCGACACTTTCACCGTTGGAAGAGCGACGTCCTATAACTGTCGGAAGAAATTGGCGTCAGAAGAGCGACATATATTTTTTTAAATATTTTTACTTTTTCGTCGTAACTGCGATGTTTCAAAGCGTCGGTATTACGAGGCTTCTGCACAGCGTCGTTATTATGACACTTCAGAAAAGCGTCAGTATTACAACACTTCTGAAAAGTGTCGGTATTGTGACACTTAGGCAAAGCGTCGGTATTGTGAAACTTCTGGAAAGCATCAGTATTGCGACACTTTGTAAGCGTCGGTATTGCGACACTTTTCAAAATGTCGGAAAATGTGTCGCTCTTCTGAAACTTTATTGAGGTGTCGAAATTGCAATGTAATGGATAACCACGTTTTTTCCGGCCTCAAACTGTCACTCTTGCGACGACTATGTGTCGGAATAACAATGAAGTGGCCGTCGGAAATTGGGCCAAATTTACTAGTGATAGTACTACAGCCTTGGTGGTCGATGGTCCAGCCTGCTTATGATGATTGTGACTAGTACTCATGATGGATGCTGCAGGCTACTGACTGGACGTGGCTGATGGTCCAGCCTCATCTCCATGATGACTAGTGTCAGATGCTACCAGTGGATCCTCATGTTGATCATCAGGCACGCCACGAGGTGAATGATCACAAGATGCATCTGAGTCGCTACTGGTGGACTGTCCATCACATACCGCAGCTTGAATACTCCTATAGCTACGAAAAATCCTCCGTAACAGTCTATCATCACCTTGTATCTCTCTATAATGAGCGGGCCTGATGCCTGCATCTGAAATCAATCCATAGAGTTGGCTGCCCAACTCCATCTGGTATATGGTCTCAGGTTGACCATGCCTAGCAAAAGGCGGTACCGGTGCACCATGAGGCGCAGGACCAACCTCATCCTCTGGCGCATCATCCATCTCCTGATCGTAATCATCAGGATCGACACCTAGATCATGTGGTGGATCTGACATCTCATCGCCATCAAAAGAGCCAATGCCTATAAAATATATACAAGTACACAACAATTATTAGACAATTTCATTACAAAATTTAATAAAAACAAGTTAAAGAACATGTTAGAATAAATATAAATAAAACAGTAATATTACCTCTATCATCTAGTAGCTCATCAGGAGTGAAGAGAATATTGGGACACCCTTGCCAATCTAGTCTAGCATAAGGGCATGGGACCATAATGAAGGGATGCAGCTCGCCAACATTGGCTAGTAAGTCCAGCGAATCATGTCATATCCTTGCTCGAAACATAGTGTCTCCCCTCTTCTACATCATCTACCCCCACATGTGCATCCGGGCCTCGAACATTGGCCTATGAGGCTGTCGAACAAAACTAGGTCTCATCTCTGGAAAACTCTCAAAAAATAAACAAAACAGCTCTAAAGCAAAAGGGAAGTTGACCCTCCCTTGTGCATGAGCACAACATATATCTAAGGCCATACAAAATTGTTACAAAAAAATGGCAGACCACCTGACAAGTCGTGGTTGTTGTACTAAAGAATCAACGTAATATAAAAGCAAGCAACTAATGCATTTCCTGTCACTGGTGTTGTGCAAAATGAGAAAAGCGATAATAGAGAGGCACTTCATGTTCTGTCTACCAAAAGAATCTATACGTAACTAGCCTCCAGGTACCTAAAACTCTGAAGGAGATAGTACATGTGCTCCAATGTATCTCTGGGAGTAAACTATCTGACTCCCTGCTACACAACCAACTGGCACGTCTGGGAATGAGGGAAAATTCACCCCTCTCCTCGATAGTCCTATAATAAAATAAATTTTCTCCTCAGTGGGTGTGTACCACTGGTCAGGACCAACCTGAAAAGCCTATTGGTGGGCATTCCACCTGCCGATAAGATGTCTCAAAAGCACACTATGGGCCTTTAGGCCGAAAATAGCTTCCTCATAGAACTTGAGGAGGCCTAACTGCTTAAGGATCTCCTAGGTATCTGCAGTAATAGGGCGAGGGCATCCGTCTCTCTCCCTCTCTCTCGCCTCCCATTAGCGAATCATGTCATATTGTTCTGCTTGTTGTTGCTGCTATTGCTCCTGTTCTCTCTGAATCATTGCCATATTAATTTTTTTTTTATTAAAATAGAAATATATTTATAAATATACATATATAGTATTTTTTGAAAAAAAAAACAAACATACAAGTCGGTGCTCCATAAAAGTAGTCACGCACTGGTGCCAGTGCATCCTAATATTTTAGCGCACCGTCCCCGGGGCCCATAATGAAACAGACCGCACCGAATTCGGTGCAGATGTCTATTTTTCAAGCACCGTGGACTATATATAATTCAGAATAGCGGTGCGCTGACTGAAATATACACCCCAATGTGTATAGTCGTGTCAGCGCCCCGACTTCATGACAATGACATAGTTGACAGTGTGGTCTTTTACCCGAGCACACCATTGACCCTCCTGGAATGCAAAATGTGGTGCGCTCACATAAACAGGGATGGAAAATGAAGTCAACACACCACACTGTGATTGCCAGGGCCAACGGTGCGCCCGGATAAATGAGCACACCGCCTTTTTTATTTTTTTATTTTTAGTTTAAAATTATTCGGGACGCCTTCCGGCACTGCCCCGGAAATGGTGCAGTTACTGTTAGCACCACTATCTCGTGTGAGATGAATAGGTCGAGCGCACCGCGCGACAATTTTTTTTCTTTTTTCTTTTTTAACGGTTATTTTTAAGTTTATTTCAATTTATAATCCACTAAAAGGCTTAATTATAGAAAAACTAGAAAAATACCTATACATTTCCTTGTCGAGGAGGAATATTGGCTGTAAAATTTGGAAAATAAAATTTTCTCACTGTTTTTCAAAATTCAAGCTGGAGATTAGTGGCCAATGTAGAGCAGCAGTGTGTGCAATGGGTGCAATGAGAGCATCGATGTCAGGGCAGCTCAGAAATAAGGAAATAACACCGGGGATTGAGAGCTTTGGAGCACTGAGGTAAGTGAATAATGAAGTTTTTTTGCCGTAATTTTTTTTAATTAACCCTATTTCGATGCGAGGGGTTTTATAAGCACACTGGTGCGGTTAAATAAAACCACACCAGGCGGTATCAATTTTGGCGCATTGTTTATAACACGCCGGGGCGTTTCCCTAACCGCGCACCCAAATGTTTCAGTTTCGGCGCAAAAATTTGATGATGCACCGGGGCGGCGTAATGGTAAAGCATCGGTGCGTAATAGTTGCAAAGCACCGATTTTTTGGCCTTAATTTTTTTTTTTATATAACGTTAATCTAGTGCGTGCAGTTTCTGGCACATCGGTGCTCTTAGAGAAGAACGCACCAGCTCGTTTCTGTTTTGGCGTGGTGTTTTATGACGCATCGGCACGGAAGAGTATTGACACCCCAGTGCATTACAGTAATTGGACGCCCCAGCAGTGTGTGTGCTTCCCGCACATTGTCCGGTTTGCCAATGTTTGGTGCACACTAGTGCATTCTATGGTATTGTACGCACTGGTAATTAATAGCTCAGGAGCGCTGGAAAACTGAAAAATCCAAGTTTTTTGTCGTAAATATTTTTTTAATTTAACCCTTTACCGGTGCACGTTTTTTATAGGCACACTGGTACTATTTTCTACAAACGCACCGGTCGGTTTGTGTTTTGGCGTATTTTTTATGATGCACCAGTGCGGTTTCTATCTACCACATCGGGTGGTTTTGGTGTTGGCATTGTTTTTTACAATGCACCGGCGCAGACGCATTGTGAGGCACCGGTACTCTATTATACTATGATGCACCAGGCAGGTGTGTACAAAGGGCACGGTGTCCAGTGTGCCAATGATTTTTTCCGCACCAGTGCTTTCTTTTTTTGAGAGCACCGATAGGAAAACATTCGCAAAACCCTCTGCCTGCCAACCTCATCTAGTGACCTCTGCTAGAAACGGATGTATGGGGTATTTTTCTTTATGGTTCCTCAAAAACATCCGCTAGAGGGTCTTTTCCTTTTAGTGATTGGAGTAGCGAATGGAAATCTAGTTTTGAAAAGTTAAAACAATTGCTGACCACATCTCCTGTTCTGAAAGTGGCATATCCAAATTTAGAGTTTGAAGTTTACACCAATGTAAGCAAAGAAGGAGTAGCAACGATGGTGTCACAACATGGGAAGGTTGTGGCATACGAATCTAGAAAGTTGAAAGATCATGAACAATGATACTTTGCATATGATCTGGGGTTGACCGCAGTGGTGCATGCACTCAAAATATGGAGGCACTACTTATTGGGTAGAAGGTTTGTGCTGAACACTGACCATATAAAATTGAATAACTATTTTAAACAAGATGATCTAAATGCTCGCGAGGCTGGATGGAACGATTTCCTAAGCAAATTTTATTTTGAATCGCAACACGTTAAAGGAAAAGAAAATTGAGTTGTTGATGAATTTAGCAGGAAACTACATTATGTATTTGAATTATACTTTAATGATGTGGAATTCAAGTTCCAGGAACAGGTAAAGGAGGCTGCAACAAAAGACCCTGAATACCAGTTTCTATGGTAACAAACACGAGATACAGAATATCAAGGAAAACAATCAGTCTATACCATCAATAAAGAAAAACTACTAATATTTCGATGAAATATATATATTCCAAATCAACTAAGTCTAAAAGGGTTGATTCTAGATTACTATCACAAAAGTTCATATTTTGGACACCCTGGCTATCAAAAAATGTTAACAGCCATTAGAAATATTATTTTTGGCTTGGTATGCGCAAAGACATCGCTAAATATTTGAATATTTTTTTGGAATTTCAACGGATTAAATTTGAGCATCAGCACCCAGTCAGATTATTGCAACCCATACCAGTACCAAAGTGGAAGTGGGAAGTTATATCACTGGATTTTATTTTTGGCTTACCAAGATCAATGAGATACAATGACTCTGTAATGGTAGCTTTTGATCCATTAAGCAAAGAAACCCATTTTATTCATGTATAGTTCAATTTTAAAACTGTACATATTGTTGACATCTTCATGAGGGAGATATTTAGATTACAGGGCATACCAAAAAAAATCATCTCAGACAAAGATGTGAAATTTACCTCAGCCTTTTGGGAGGCACTATTTACTAGATTATGTACACAAATCTAGTTTAGCACCACATATCATCCTCAGATGGATGGGAAAACAGAATGGGTAAACCAGATACTGGAGGACATGCTACAAATGTATGTAATGCAACAACCCACAAAATGGGAATATTATCTGCATTTGGTAGAATTTTCCTACAATAATGGGTAATAGTAATCTCTTAATATGAGTCTGTTTGAAGCTCTATATGGAAGAAAGTGTCAGACCCCCATTAATTGGAGCAGTCCAGAAACAAAGCTAATGCTCGAACCAGAAATGGTGGCTAAGATGGAGCGAGAAGTTAAGAAGATCCGACAAAATTTTAAAGCTTCCCAGGATAGACAGAAGGTGTAGGTGGATCAAAAGAGAACATATCGAGAGTTTGAAGTGGGTGATCATGTTTATGTGAGAATTAGACACAAGAAGAGTAGATTAAGGTGGACTTGTTGTGCCAAGTTGTCTCCCTAATTCTGTGGACCATTTCAAATTTTGGAAAGGGTGGGGTCAGTAGCCTACTAGCTAGCCTTACCAGGACACGTATGAGTGCACAATGTGTTCCACATGTCTGCACTAAAAATATACATACATGATCTGAAGCATGTAATACGTTGGCAGAATATTCAAGTAGAAATGGAATGAAAATTAAAATCTCTAAGGAAGGTAAATGAATGTTTATTAATTTAAATTTTTCATGGTTCCAGGTCGAACCGGATGGAAAATTCCTAGTAGAACCTCAACGTATTCTCGATTAAAGAGAAATAACGCTCAGGAAGTGTTAGGTCCCTATATTACTAGTATAGTCCCTTATTGTTATTAGTGTAACCCCCTTATTGTTATTATTGTACCCTTGTAACCCCCATTTTGTTATTATTGTGCCCTTAAATGATTATTGTTAGGTCGGCTAGGATTATATTGTGGCCCACTAGGATTACATTATGGCCACATGGACTCCTATATATAGAAAGGAGGTTTTGTAAATTGTATCATCCAAGAATTGTTCGTTCATGTAATGTATTGGAGGTTTCCCTCTCAAAGTGGCTTATTTCTAAGGCGTTGATATCTATTTACTTCTATTTCCGGAGCTGGTTACACAACATTTGGTATCAGAGCTTTGGATTCAAGGGTTTCGCTGCTCCAAACAGGTCATCGTGGCATTTTCACTATAAATTTTTTATACAAAGTTTCAGAAGCTGAAATTTTTAGGGTACGAAGCTGAAATCTTGAGGAACATCGTCAAAAAATTTCAGAGCTTGGTTCGCAATATTTTTGGAGATATGATCTGTGGAAGTTAGGTCCTTTTTTAGGCTCCTAAACAGGTCATCGTGGAATTTGCACTATAAATTTTTTTCTACGAAGTTTCAGAAGCTGAAATTTTTAGGGTGCGAAGCTGAAATCCTAAGGACAATATTCGAAAACTTTCAGAGCTTGGTTCGCAATATTTTCAGAGATATGATCTGTGGAAGGTAGTGCTTTTTCAGGCTCCTGAATTTCATCTCAAATAGGTGATCGTTGTAAAATATTCATAACTCTCTCTCTAAGCATCAGATTGGAGTGCCGTAAAAAGTGGTCACAATTACACGGAATTTAGTTTCTTGGCTATCAATTTCAGAGCCGAAGGATGAAACAGTGACACGTGGCAAGTCGTACAAGTTCACTCTACTAAACCAGTTCATAATTAGGTCGTTGTGGGAGATTGGACACAACTTTGTCTTGGAGAATCCAAATCAGGTCATACCTATGGCATTTGAAAGATAATTCAGAGGGCTACGTTGGTACCAAAATTCAAATATTGAAGTGCTGCAAACACAGATATAATCCAATTTCAATATCGAGCTCCTCAAAAACAAGAAAAAGGTGTGCATTTTTTTTTCCGAATTGCATAAGTCTTGTTTGAAGAATCAATTTGAATTGATTCCAAGGGAATATTGTAGAATACATATCAGTATTGGGTTTTAAAATATGCCCCATAAAAATAATTCAACACCCATTTAGCCTTCAGAAGGCTCTACTATGACTCATGAAGATGAAGAATTGCAACATGATCTATCAAAATTACAAGAGCAAGTGCAACAAATTTCACTCTCGCAAAGAGCAACAAAAAATGAAATGGAAGTTTTGTAGAAAGGCATGGAAGCTAAGATGGATGGCATGGAAGCTGGCATGGAAGATAAGATGGATGACATGAAAGACAACATGGAAAACAACATGGAAAATATGAAGAATGATCTAAAAGCAGACATCGAAGGTTTGACAAAGTTGATACAAGAAATGTTTCCTAATGGTGAAAAGATAGTAGAAGAACCACATGATGAGAACAAAATAAATGTTAATCATGATTTCATAAACTCTAATGTTGGCGGGAAGAACCACCATATTCCAAAAATGGATATGAGGAAGTTTGATGGAAAGGATCCTGTAACATGGATACTATATATGGAGCAATATTTTGATCTCCATAATGTGCAAAACACACAAAAGGTACGCATTGCAACTTTACATTTAGAACAAAATACATTTGAATGGTATCGATGGCTTTGCTCCCGTAAAAAAATTGTCACTTGGTCAATTTTTACGGAGGAAATGATAGCACATTATGAGGATACAAAGAGAAACACCTTTTTTAGCCAATTGATAAATCTCAAACAAAAGGGTTTAGTGGGGCAGCACATTGAGGACTTCCAAAAATTGAATATAAGGGTAACTGATATTCCAGAGGAACACGGGATTGATCTCTTCATAGGTACTTTAAAGGATAACATCCAACATGAAGTTCGCGTTTTGGAACCTGATTCATTGGAGAAGGCATTCAGGTTGGCAAAAAAAATTGAATGTAAAATTATGGCGACAAGGAAGCCTACCACTCACTTCTATAAAGAAGGAAGTGTTGCTACGCCTAGATTTCCACAACCTACAAGGTTGACACCACAACAATTGGAAGAAAAAAGAGCAAAAGGGCTTTGCTACAGTTGTGATAGCAAATACACTAAAGATCATAAGTGTGCTGAGAAGAAATTATTTTACATAGATTGTGAAGAGGAAGAAGAAAATGAACAAGAAGAGGATATACACCAGGAACCAGCTCTAGAAGAGAAAGAAATGAATCTGAACATATCGTGTAATGCACTGGCAGGAATTACCACTCCTCAAACTCTCAAGATAGAAGGACAAATCAAGAAGAAAAAGGTAATAGTGTTGATTGATTCAGGTAGCACCCATAATTTTATTCATTGTAAGGTAGCCAAGGAATAAAATTGTTTCCTATACCCAGCACCAGAATGTCAAGTGATGGTTGCAAATGGAGGAACTATAAATTGCTCTGGAAAATGCCATAATATTAAGCTAACCATGGGGGAATGTGTATTGACTAGCCCAATGCTTTCCATTCCTATGGGAGGTACTGATGTTGTACTAGGAGTACAAAGGTTACAATCTTTGGGGATGGTAGCTTTTAATTTTCAAGAACTTTTCTTGAATTTTTTTTCCAAAAGGAAAGGAAGTCGAATTATGGGGTATTGTAGGGAAGCCGGAAAATATAATAAGCTCTAATGTCATGACAAAGCTTCTAAATAAAGAGCAACGAGGCGTAATTGCACAATTATGCTCACTAGAAGTTCCAACATCAAAATCATCTATTTCTGCAGATCTCCAACAAGTCTTGGACAATCATTCCAAGGTGTTTGAAACTCCCAAAGGATTCCCACCTATTCGTGATCATGATCATGCTATTCATTTGATTCTAGTAAGTGTTCCTCCAAACATCAGGCCTTATAGATATCCTTACTTCCAAAAGAGCGAAATTGAACGTATGATTGCAGAAATGTTAGAGGCGGGTATAATTCAACCTAGTCAAAGTTCTTTCTCTGCTCCCGTAGTATTGGTACACAAGAAGGATGGATCATGGTGAATGTGTCTAGATTATAGGGAGCTCAATAAGCTCACCATTAAAGATAAATTTCCCATTCCTGTGATTGATGAATTATTGGATGAATTACATGGAGCAATTTATTTTAACAAGTTGGATCTTCATTCAGGATATCATCAAATTAGAATGAAGACTGAAGATATTCCAAAAACAACATTTCGAACTCATGAGGGTCATTATGAATTTTTGGTCATGCCTCTTGGCCTTACCAATGCACCTTCTACATTTCAAGGGTTGATGAATTCCATTTTCAAACCCTTCCTTAGAAAATTTGTGCTAGTATTTTTTGATGATATACTAATCTACAGCAGGTCTTGGAAGGATCATGTTGAACATGTTGACATGGTGCTCAAACTATTGCAGGAGAAACAATTATATGCAAAAAATTCCAAATGTTTCTTTGGAGTATAAGAGGTGGAATATCTGGGTCATATTGTATCTCACGAGGGTGTTAAAGTAGACCCTAACAAAATTAAAGCCATTAAGGAATGGAAATTTCCCACAACCATAAAGCAGTTGCGAGGATTTCTCGGGTTAACAGGGTATTATCGCAAGTTTGTTAAGAATTATGGGAGAATAGCAGCACCTCTAACAACATTGTTGAAGAAAGATGCATTTTCATGGACTCTTGAAGCAACTAAGGACTTTGAACATCTTAAACAGGGAATGTGCCTAGCACCGGTCTTAGCTATGCCAGAATTCACAAAAATGTTTATTATGGAATGTGATGCCCCAGGAATTGGAATTGGTGCTATTTTAATGTAGGAAGGAAGACCCATTGCTTTTGAAAGTCGTCCAATCAAAGGAAAGTATTTACAGAAACCTATTTATGAGAAGGAAATGTTAGCAATACTGCATGCACTAAAGAAATGGAGAACTTACCTAATGGGAAGACACTTCAAGGTAAAAACTGATCATGATAGTCTTAAACACTTTTTGGAACAAAGACTATCTTAAGAAGAGCAGCAAAAATGGGTCACAAAGATGTTGGGTTATGACTTTGAAATAATCTACAAGAAAGGAAAGCTTAATGTTGTTGCAAATGCACTCTCAAGAAAGAATGAAGAGGTGGAAGCATTGCTTTGTGTCATTTCTATTATCCAACCAGATTGGATAACCGAAGCAAGAGATGAATGGAAGAAGGACAAATATGTATGGGCACTCATTCAAAAGTTACAGCAAGATCCTAGTACATCTGATACATTTAGTTGGAAAAATGATTCCTTATGGTACAAATATTGCTTATATCTTTGTAAGAATTCTCATCTAAAACAAAAGATTCTTCTGTAATTGCACACTTCTCCTTTAGGAGGACACTCAGGATTTTTAAAAACTTACCACAGGGTGAAGAAAGAATTTTTTTGGGATGGCCTTAAATCTGATATTCAAAAGTTTGCGGCGGAATGTCCGGTTTGCCAGTAGAATAAAGTTGAGACAATTAAGACCCCGGGACTTCTACAACCTTTATCCATTCCAAGTCAACGTTGGGAGGACATTTCAATGGATTTTATCACAGGTTTACCTAAGTCCGAAGGAAAGAGTGTCATCATGGTGGTAGTTGATAGAATTACCAAGTATGCACACTTTTGTACATTATCTCATCCATTTAAAGCAAGTACAGTTGCTACTACATTTATGGACAGAATTCAAAAGCTACATGGAAGCCCAAGGGTTATTGTGAGTGATAGAGATCCCATTTTTACTGGAAATTTTTGGACAAAGTTATTTTCTTGTTTGGGTACTCAATTAGCTCATAGCTCATCTTATAATCCTCAATATGATAGTCAAACTGAGATAGTAAATAAATTTTTGGAAGGATATCTTCGTTGTTTTGTATCTGATAAACAAACACAATGGGTCAAGTGGTTACCTCTTGCTGAATGGTGGTATAGAACTTCCTTCCATACTGCAGCAAAAATGACCCCATTTATGGCACTTTATTGATATCATCCACCATCCATCACATCATCCTTAAGGGGAAATTCGAAGGTTCAAGCAGTGGAAGATCACATCGAGCATCAGCAAGAAGTTCTCCAACTCTTAAAGGATAATCTAAATTTGGCACAAAATCGAATGAAACAACAGGCAGATCAACATCGTAGCGAGAGAAGTTTTGATGTAGGAGATTGGGTATTTTTATAACTACAACCATACAAAAAAATGTCCCTCAAGCAAGCTAAGAAGGATAATAAATTATCGCCAAAGTACTATGGTCCTTACAAGGTGTTGCAAAAGATTATGGCATACAAATTGGAGCTTCCTGCTTCTTTGCGAGTGCATCTAGTTTTCCATGTTTCATGCTTAAAGAAGGTTATAGGTGAAAATCTTCCAGTTCAAACAATATTGCCAGAACTTGATGAGGAAGGAAAAATCATATTGGAACCTGAAGCGGTCACGGAAACAAGAACTCGACAGCTACGGAATCGATCAATTTCAGAGTATCTCATCAAGTCGAAGAACTTACCCACTAAAGATTCTACATGGAAGGATGAGAAGTTTATACAAAAGCACCCAGAGCTACTCAAGCGTTGAGGACAAAACTTTTTTTGAAGGAGAGGGGCATGTTAGGTCCCTATATTACTAGTATAGTCCCTTATTGTTATTAGTGTAACCCCCTTAATGTTATTATTGTACCCTTGTAACCCCCATTTTGTTATTATTGTGCCCTTAAATTATTATTGTTAGGTCGGATAGGATTACATTGTGGCCCACTAGGATTACATTATGGCCACATGGACTCCTATATATATAAAGGAAGTTGTGTAAATTGTATCATCCAGGAATTGTTCATTCATGTAATGTATTGGAGGTTGCCCCCTCGAAGTGGCTTATTTCTAAGGCATTGATATCTCTTTTCTTCTATTTTTGGAGCTGGTTACACAACAGGAAGTGAGCCATAACCCAAGTTAAAGTGCATTGGAATCACTTTAGGCCTGAGGAGGCAACTTGGGAAGATGAAAAATTTGTGTGAGAGGCATATCCAGAACTGTTCACTGGAATGGCATAACATCGAGGACAATGTTTACGTCAAGTGGGGGAAGATGTAACACCTGAATTTATTGTCATTTAACTTAAAGAAATTTTTAATTTGAATATTTTTTAATTTTAATTAATGGGATTAACATGTATGCTAATCAAGTTATGAACTAAAGCTTTTATTTTGAATAAATATTCAATTATGGAATATTTCCGTAAGTATGATGGTAAAATTTATCCAAGATTCCAAAGTAGTTGATTAAGCTAGTAATGGTAGTTACCTTTCCTCTACGACTAAAAGGAAAACCCTAGAGGAGGAAAGGGGTTTTATGAAAGTGATAATAAACAACTAAGGAGTTGAAAGGAGAGAGTATCCAGAGCTAGTGGAAAACCAGTGGAACTCTGTTATCTATTTTAGGAGATGATACTGGACATGAGTCCTGAGGTATATCTTCTTAAGAAAAACACTGCTTCGAAATCCTACTTGGTGAGGAGCACGTGAGGAGTTGAGGATGTCATTGCCTCTCTCAAGGTTGGGCGGATGCCATCATCATAAATTATTTGATATAAGTAAACTATACTGGAAGGGAATGATTATAAATATATTTATTTTTATAAACACTATTTCTGAGAATGTGAATATCTATGACAGAGTTATAAATATAGTTTCTCAGAATAAGAATATCTGTTACAAAGGTAGAAATAGAATTTTGAAGTATGTGATTATTTAAAATTACAGGAGTAGTAAGATTCTATGAATGTGAATTAAAAAAAATTATATTCATCAAAAAACTAATACTATTGTATGTGCTTCTAAGAGAATACATATTAGAAATGCTTCTAATTAATATTAGATAGAAAACAGTAACCATTAACAAGTTGGACAATTAGTCCCCCTGGAAGAAGAACCCAAGATGGATAGTCTATATGTCCTGTAAATGATAGCAAAACTGATACATGAAAAAAGGGTGAATCCTCTCAAGGTGGTCCGGTCACCTGTGAATGGTATGCTATTACCAGAAACATAAATAAATAAATAAATAAATTATCCAATGTGAAATGCAAAAGAGCTGAGAATCCATATACCCACATTTTAAATAGCAGTAAAATGAGATCTATTTTATTCTTAAATACAATAATATTTTTCATTATGTTCCTATAAATAAATACGATACTTATCTATGTTCTTAAGGAAATGAAATACATAAGGCAGGATTCAGCACTCAGATAACATAGGAAGAACATAGAGCTATAAACCTGAGAAAACAATTACTGTGAATCTGACAGAATACATGTCACACCTACTTATTTTAACCCTTTTATATTAGACATTTTACAGGGATTAAAAAAAAATTAAGTTAACAAAAATTATTGTAAGGTTTCATACCGCAAACCTTAAACTATTTTACCATTCCTCATATATTACTGATAAGCAAAGTTTTCATAAATATATATTATTCACAACATACACTTCGTAATTACATTGTACCTTGTTGATTTTTATATGCACGAAATGGATATTGGGATTTTCAAATAGTACTATACAATTAATACCTCGTGTACACATTCTAGATTGCAAGATATTTAACTCCAGAACAACTATGGTTTAGTATGTGGTTGTTAATAATTATATTCATTATGCGAGCCACGCCTAACCACATCATTTAATTTGGTCCTTGCTTGGTGTTACGGGTTCCAGCTACCATGTTGTGGTGGCACTTCCACCATCGTTGGATCCCTATCCTTTCAGATCAACGATTCTCCTGCTTTGAGGTGTGGTTTACGGTAACCAACCCACCCTTCCGTCTACTACCTCCAAATTCATTGTTGTGGCTCTCCCATGGAAATTCGGCTCTACAACTCTATTGTTTGCTGGGCGAGTTAGCTATTTTTATGGTTAGATTTTTACTGAATTATTTGCACAATGAGTTCTTATAGAAACCCTCTATGGCTCCATCCGTTTTTCTGCTCCTGCGCTCAAATTTCAAATATTTTTGTTTGCCGGTGGCTACACATTTTTCTCAAGCCTCTCTTCGGCAACATATTTCCCTCCATATCAGCAGTAGGCTGCCACAGTCATGATTTCAAGGTAAGCTTACAGATTTTTTTTTACATTTCCTAAATTTGCAATGTTTTCCAATTCTCTTTCCGTTAAAAAGGCTTATAATTTTCTGGTTTACAATGTATTCCAGTTCCTTCTATTATATTTACTCTAGTTGTGTTGTTTACTGCAATTCTATTAAAGAATGGTTGGAGGCTCAAGGAGTGCCAGAAGGTGAATCATGCATTGACCCTCTTCTTTGCTTCTCCAATTGGTTCTTCACTTTTCCAACCGGTAAGGGTTTCGAATATTAACCTTAATTTCCTGTATACAATATTCGTGAATGTAACATTCGTCTTCCTTTGCTTATTCTACAGGCGAGTCTTATGCTTCCGCAGTTGGGTTTTTAGATCACAAAAATAATTTTTAAATGTTTAGTTTATAGGGAGGAAATTCTTGAGAGCTTTTCCTCTAACTCGTGGTTAAAATTTTAGGAATAGATGGAAGTAATCTGTTGAGAGTTTATAGTTTTACTTTGATCATAATTAAGCCTTTCTCAACATCTATACTGGATATTTACATTCCTCTCTAGAATATATTTGTATTTTCCAAGCTATTTGAGTAGTTGGTTTTGAATCAAACTGGTTATTTTGAATACTTCTGGTTTCTATGTTGTAACTCAGAACCTATGCATTCAGTTTTTTGTTTAGAATATAATTCAACAGTTACTCGTTTTGTTCATAATGATATTCCTGTATATTCTTCTTTCAGCTTAAAGTATGATTTTAATAAAGAGATTCTTTTATTATTTTCTATAGTGTTTCTTAGCATTGGGGTGAGTATTCTATAGGGACTGGAATGAGGAATTTATAATAAGTCATGGCTCCAAACCCTCAGATTCATCGTTAACTTTCAACAGAGAAACTTCCCTAGTTAGTTTAACATGCTGCTGCTTAGATTATGACATGGATATTTAATTTATTTCTTTACAACTTTTGTTTAGAAATTATTTAATTTTTTGTATATACTGTTGGTTATCTCTCTATGTAAATTCTTGTACCACTCTGTCTTGGCTTTGGTTTCTTTCTTTTAAAAGAATCACCATAAATATCTCTGCCTGTTTCTATTTTATTTACCTCTCCAATTTGTAGCTGTTATACTATTTTCCTTCTGTATATAATACCTATGAAAATGGTCTGAGCTCTCTCGGATTTTAATTCCAAATTAATATTTCTTATGACAGAAATACATTCTCCTCTACAGTATGTGTAGTATGTTTAATTCTACAAAGGTTTTATATGATTTGTATAGAACAATAATATAGTATTTTCTGAATTATCATATTTCTACTTTTAGTTTATATATAAAGTTATTTGAACGTTCTTATCTTGTATACATAGTTTTGCATTCATTTTTCTTACGAACACATAACTATGGTCATCTATTTTATACTCGAACTCATAATCAAATCTTAAGAAGTAATAAGAATTTATAATAGTGTTAATTTTCTTCACATATGCTCTCATCTATTGTACATTAGGAACTAAATATAGAATACCAAACATTTAACTTTATGGTCGATTATACCTACTTCAGAGTTTAGGGATTTGACTCATTAACTGCTTGGTCCACCCAACCATAAGCGAGGTGATTACGTCCTCTGCTCTCCCCTTTCTCCAAACCATGTCGGAGGAAAATTTGAACGAGGCAAGAATTTTTTGAGCTTAGGTTTGCGATTTCCAGCCAACTTCTTCAGGGATTCCTTCAGTTCCACTGGTACTCCCACGAGCTCTGGAAAACTCAGAATTCAGCATACAATGCTTATCCCTCTAACTCTTCTGCACATAACCTCATTCCCTATGAGGATTTTCCTTTAAATCCTTTCTAAGATTGGTAACTTTCAGAACTGTCTGAACCTCTTCATGGGTTTTCTCAAAATAATTTACCGCACAGTTACTTTTACCCTTTTCTCAAAATAAAAACTGTCATTTTAATTAAATACTTCAAAAGAAATAATAGTTATGTGTTAACTTCCTTAACAACTGTCTCATTCATACTAATTCAGACTATGTCTATTCACCTTGTCTAACAACAAGTAAAAGGTGAAACTAAATCAAGAAGTTACATCTTCCCCCCTTAGAGGAAAACACCATCCTTGGTGTTACTCAAATCTTGAGAATAGTTCTGGGAAAGCTTCAAACATATCTTTTTCATCTTCCCATGTGGCCTCCTCTAGGCCAAAGTGCTTCCATTGCACCTTAACTTGCAGGATGACTCGCTTCTAAAGCATTATTTCTCTCTGATCTAGGATATGCTACGGTTCTACTAGGAACTTGCCGCCCGGTTCTACCTACATGTAGCAATATTTTTTAATTAGTTTAGACTAGAAAGTCATTGTAAGTAAAGTGTATGTCTTGTTAGACTTACATGTATACCCTGCCAGTGTATTATGTGATTGGAATCATGCACATAATGCTTCAATAAAGACACATGAAAGATATTGTGCACTAATATATGGCTTGGTAAAGCCAAACGATAGGCTGCCGACCCTATCCTCTCTAGGACTTCAAAAGGTCCATAGTAGCGGGGGGCCATCCTGGCACAAGCATTCCATTGCAGAGTGCTTTTCCTTGGCTTCATTCTTACATATAGATGGTCCCCTACTGCAAACTCACGAAAATTTATTTTTCTATCCAAATAGACCTTCTGTCTGTCCTAGGTTGCCTTTAGATTTTGTCTAATTTTCTTAACCTCCCGCTCCCTTTCTTCTAGCATATATGGTCCAAGAATCATTTTATTTTCTGGGCTACTCCAATTTATAAGAGTTTGACACTATCTCCCATACAGTGCTTCGAAAGGACTCATTTTAAGAGATTCTTGATATCCGTTATTGTAGGAAAAATCAACCAAGTGTAGGTACTCTTCCCATCTCATTGGTTGTTGCATGACATACATGCGTAGCATGTCCTCTAAGACTTGATTCAATCGTTCCATTTTCCCATCTGTTTACTGATGGTAGGCGGTGCTAAATTTCATTTTTGTTCCCAGAACACTAAATAATTTCTTCCAAAAAGCTGATGTGAACTTCACATCATGATTTGAAGTAACTACTCAGGGAGTACCATGAAGTCTAAAATTCTCTTTCATAAAAATATCAACAATTTGCATGGTTTTATAAGTAGATTGAACATGAATAAAATGTGTCGCTTTACTAAGCCTATCAACTACTACCATAATCGAATCATTATGCCCTTTATTTCTGGGTAGAATCGTAATGAAGTCAAGGGAGATAACCTCCCACTTCCATTCAGGCACCGGAATTGGTTGAAGCAATCCCGCAGGGTGTTGATGTTCTATCTTAATTTTTTGGCATTCTAGACACTTAGTCAAATATTCTTCTATGAACCTTCTCATCTTTGGCCAAGTGTAGTCCTTACTGATTGTTGTCAGCATATTTTGGTAACCCTAATGCTCGGCATATGTACTTCTATGATACTCATCCAAAATAATTCATTTTAAACTCTCCTGGTTAGGAATATATATCCTTTTTTAAAAAACAAGAAGGTGTTTTTATTGAGTTCATATTCAGACTATTTTCCTCTTTCTTCATCATATTTTTCATGCTTCCACAATTTCTGATATTCCGAGTCCTCCCTTGCTGCTTCCAAAATCTAGTCTTGAAAATTTGATTCATTCTGATTGAAATATAGTTCATAAATGCCGTGAAATTTTCTGCTCAAGGCATCCACAACTTTTTTATCCTTTCCTGTTACATTTTGAATATAGAAATCAAATTCACTAAGGAACGCATTCCATATTGCTTGGCGGGCATTCAAATCAGCTTGTTTAAAATAGCTAGTTAATCTACTATGATCCATCCTCAATACAAATTGATTCCCTAGCAAGTAATGCCTCCATATCTATAAGGCATGCACAACTGCAGTCAATTCCAAATCATATGCTGAATATCTCTGCTCATGATCCTTCAGCTTCCTAGACTCATATGCTATGACTTTTCCTTCTTGGGTCAACACTACTCCTACACCTTCTTTGCATGCATCGGTACATACCTCAAATTCCTTGATTGGATCTGCTACCTTCAAAATAGGAGAAATAGTTAATAGTTGTTTTAATAACTCAAAATTATTTTGACATTATTGTGTCCATTTGAAAATTCTTCCTTTCTTTTGCAAAGAAGTAATAGGATAAGTTATTTTGGAAAATTCATTGATAAATCGCCGGTAGGAACCAGCCAACCCCATAAACGAGCGTATGTCTGCCACATTCTTTGGTACCCTCCATTCCATAATTTTTTTTATCTTCTCTGGATCCACTTCTATTCCCTCTGCTGAAACTACATGCCCCAAGTATTGGATTTTCTCTTTAAAGAAATCACATTTACTACATGGCGTAGGGTTGATACTCTCTTAACGTTTTCAGCACAATACGCAGATGCTCTTTGTGCTCTTCCTCATTTTTAGAGTAAATTAGGATATCATCAATAAATATTAACACAAACTTATCCAAGTATGGGTGAAAAATTCCATGAATTAAGCTCATAAATTTCGTTGGTGCATTGGTTAACCCAAACAGTAGCACCAAAAACTCGTAGTGTCCGTACTTGGTGCGGAAAGTTGTCTTGCTTATATCTTCATCCTTGATTTGAATTTGATGGTAACCAGACCTTAAGTCTATTTTGGAGAACACCTCAGCTCCTTTGACTTGATCAAATAAATCATCAATGCGTGGTAGGGGGTACTTGTTTTAAACAGTCAACTTATTGAGCTGACGATAATCGATACACATACACATAGTACCATCCTTCTTCCTCACAAACAACACCGGTGATCCCCATGGGGACATACTTGGCCAAATATAACCTTTATCCATTAACTCTTGAAATTTCATCTTTAACTCTGTTAATTCTGGTACGCTCATTTTGTAGGGAGTCTGGGACATAGGTGCTTCTCTAGGTATTAACTCAATAGTAAAGTCAATATCTCTTTTTGGTAGCAGCCTTGGAATCTCCTCAGGAAAAACATCCTGAAATTCTTGCACGACGGGAATATTTTCTAACGTAGAAGTCTTGTCTTTTGTATTGGTGAACCCAACTTGAATTGCATAAAGCTGACATCCCTTACTTAAGAATTTACTTAGTTGTGATACAGTAATGGGTTGCGGCTTCAAACGATTTTTAATGCCTTACAATTCTTGTCTTGACCCATCGTGAGACTCGAAATGTATAATATTATTCTTATAGTCCACCAAAGAACAGTGTCTTTCCAGCCAATCCATTCCTAGTAATATATCATAAGAACCCAATGGTAAAACATTGAGTTCCACAGTTATGTGCTAGTCCCAAAGTTTTAATTCACAGTCGGGTACCTTAGTATGAACCCGCCTCCTAGTCCCTGTAGCCAGTTGAACCAGCCATGCCTTTTTAAATTTTTGTTCCTGCAATTTACTGTTTTCAACTACAGAAGGGTGTATGTAGCTCAAACTGCACCAGGATCAACTAGAATAGAAACAAATCGATTTTGAGTCTTACATTCTAATTCTATCATGGTCTGTTGGTAATCTTCTTGTCGATCCTCCAGTGCTGCATTGATTTTGGGTATGTTTCGAGCTACATCCCCCACTATTGATGCTTCTTGCAGATTTACTGCCACCTCACTTCGTCCCCGATGTGGAAAATTCTTATAATAATGAGCTTCTCTACATCCCCAACATTGCAATAGGGGTTTCTAGGATTGCCTAATATCTGGTCTACTAGAAGCTTCATTAGGCATTTCTTCCCCTGTCCACTTAGTTCTATTTTGATTTTTACCATTGTTTTTGCTAGGTGGATGTCTTCCACTATTTTTGAAGTTATTGGTTATGTTACTCTTATTATTGGAGAAACTTTTCTTCCCCTTTCGAGGTGGCAGGCTTTTCCCAACTTCTCCTTTCATCTTAGACTGCTGATAGCATATTCATTCCTTCTTAATCGCTTCATCCATAGTCTTCGAATTCACGAACTCAATTCTTTCTTTCATATGATTTGGAAAACTGCTCAAAAAACGCTGCACCTTGGCTTTTTCATCCCGTAAGTAAGGTACATATCTTAATAAAGATGTGAATTTTGTAATAAATTTGTCCAAAATCATTTGACCCAATTTCAAATCATGAAACTCTCGAGACTTCTCATCATAAAATATTTCATTTAAATACTTGTCTTTAAAATACTGTTGAAACTCATCCCATGTAATGCTTTGGTCCTCCACACCTCGTACATTCTTCACTTTCTCCCGCCACAATGTTGCTTTCTCCTGCAACTGGTAAATGGCTAGGCGAGCCTTAAGCTTGTTGTTATACTCATACACATGAAAGTATTTATTCATATTTATAATCCATGATTTCACCATTTCCTCTGCCTCTCCATCAAAGGTAGGATGCTTAATCTTCTTAAATTCTCCCTATAACTCCACCTTATGTGTTTCAACTCCTGCTCTTCCACAATATTTCTAGATTCTGCCTCATTATAGGTTCGACTTTTATGGCTTTTAGGCATTCGACTATCTTCCACATGATCATGTGTTCCTTTATGTTGATCTATGTTTTCCTGAGTATTTCTCTTAGGGCTTGGTTGACCACTGGGAGGATTCTTTCTATCAAACCGGGTCTTCAATATCATACCTTGTTCTCTCGTCAATCTTTTGTTATCACTATGAAATTTAAGCATTTATGTTTGTAGCTGTTGAACAGTATCCAACAACCTATTCATCTGCTTCTGTTGTTCTTCCAGTATTCTTCTTATCTGTTGATGTTGGTCCATGCTTAACTGCACCCACATTTTGGGACTGACTTAACTATCCCCTTCTCATGATGATCTACAGTAGTCTGGTTCCTATACTTATCACAACATCAAATAAATAATTTTATAAAATTGCCAACACAATAATAAGTATGGTTTTGGCCCTGTTTGGCCCATTTTTTAAACTTAGCTCCGATACCAATTGTCACACAATTATTTTAACCCTTTTATATTACAAATTTTACACGAATAAAAAAAAATTAAGTTAATAAAAATTACTGTAAGGTTTCATACCGCAAACCTTAAACTATTTGACCATTCCTCATATATTACTGATAAGCAAAGTTTTCATAAATATATATTATTCACAGCAGACACTTCGTAATTATATTGTACCTTGTTTATTTTTATATGCACGAAATGGATATTGGGATTTTCAAACGGTACTGTACAATTAACACCTTGCGTACACATTCTGGATTGCAAACTGTTTAACTCCAGATCAACTATGGTTTAGTATGTGGTTGTTAATAATTATATTCATTATGTGGGCCACGCCTAACCACAACATTTAATTCGGTCCTTGCTTGGTGTTACGGGTTCCAGCTGCTCTGTTGTGGTGGCACTTCCACCATCGTTGGATCCATATCCTTTGAGATCAACGGCGCTCCTACTTTGAGGTGCGGTTTAGGGTAACCAACCCACCCTTCCGTCTACTGCCTCTGAATTCATTGTTGTGGTTCTCCCATGGCAATTTTTCTTTGCAAATCCGTTATTTGTTGGGTGAGTTAGCTGTTTTTATGGTTAGATTTTTACTGAATTATTTTCACAATGAGTTCTTGTAGAAACCCTCTATGGCTCCATCTTTTTTTCTACTTCTGCACTCACCTTTCAAATATTGTTGTTCGCTGGTGGCTATAGGTTTTTCTCAAGCCTTTCTTCGCCAACATATTTCCCTCCATATCAGCAGTAGGCTGCCACAGCCATGATTTCAAGGTAAGCTTACGGATTTTTTTTTATAGTTCCTAAATTTGCAATGTTTTCCAATTCTCTTTCCATTAAAAAGGTTTATAATTTTCTGGTTTACAATGTATTCCAATTCGTTCTGATATATTTACTCTAGTTGTGTTATTTATTGCAAATCTGTCAAGGAATGGCTAGAGGCTCAAGGAGTGCCAGAAGGTGAATCCGACATTGACCCTCTTCTTCACTTCTCCAACTGGTTCTTGAATTTTCCAACCGGTACGCCTTTCATCTATAAGCCTTAATTTCTTGTATAAAATATTCATGAATGTAACATTCATCTTACTCTGCTTATTATGCAGGTGAGTCTTATGCTTCCGGAGTTGGGTTTTTAGATCAAAAAAGTAATTTTTAAATTTTTAGTTTATAGGGAGGAAATTCTTGAGAGCTTTTCCTCTAGCTCATGGTTAAAGTTTTAGGAATAGATGGAATTAATCCGTTGAGAGTTTACAGTTTTACTCTGATCAGAATTAAGCCTTTCTCGGCATCTATACTAGAGATTGACATTCCTCTCTGAAATATGTTTGTATTTTCCAAGTTATTTGAGTAGCTAGTTTCGAATGAAATTGGTTATTTTGAATACTTATGGTTTTTGTGTTGTAACTCAAAACCTACGCATATATTCAGTTTTTCGTTCAGAATATAATTCAACAGTTACTCATTTTTTTCATAATGATATTACTGTATATTCTTCTTTCAGTTTAAAGTTTGGTTTCAATAGCGATATTCTTTTATCATTTTCTATAGTGCTTCTTAGCATTTGGGTGAGTATTTTGTAGGGACCAAAATCAAGAATTTATAGTAAGTCCTAGCTCTAAACCCTCAGATTCACCGTTAACTTTCAACAGAGAAACTTCCCTACTTAGTTTAACATGTTGCTTCTTAGATTATGACATAGATCTTTAATTTCTTTCTTTACGACTTTTTTTTAGCAATTATTTACTTTTCTGTATATACTGTTGGTTATCTCTCTGTGTAAATTCTTGTACCACTCTATCTTGGCTTTGGTTTCTTTCTTTTACAAGAATCACCATAAATATTTCTTCTTGTTTTCATTTTATTTATCTCTCCAATTTGCAGCTATTATACTATTTTCCTTCTGTATATAATATCTATGAAAATGGTCTCAGCTCTCTCGCCTTTTAATTCCAAATGAATATTTCTTATGACAGAAATACACTCTCATGTGCAATATGTGGAGTAGGTTTAATTCTACATAGGTTTTATATGATTTGTATAGAATAGTAATATAGTATTTTCTGAATTATCAGATTTCTACTTTTAGGTTATATATAAAGTTATTAGAACGTTCTTATCTTCTATACATAGCTTTGCATTCATTTTTCTTATGAACACATAACTATGGTCATATGTTTTATACTCGAACTCATAATCAAATCTTAAGCAGTAATAAGAATTTATAATACTGGTAATTTTTTCACATTTACTCTCATCTGCTGTACATTAGGAACTAAATACAGAATACCAAACATTTAATTTTATGGTCGATTATACCTACTTTAGAGTTTAGGGATTCGACTCAGTAACTGCTTTGTCTACCCAACCATGAGCGAGGCAATTACGTCCTTTGCTCCCCCCTTGCTCTAGACCAGGTCTGAGGAAAATTTGAACGATACATGAAGTTTTTGACCTCAAGATTGCGATATCTAGTCAAATTCTTCAAGCATTCCTTGAGTTCCACTGGTACTCCCACCGGCTCTATACAACTCAAAATTTAGCATACAATGCTTATCCCTCTAACTCTTCTGCACAGAACCCCATTCCATCCAAGGATTTTCCTTTAAATCCTTTCTGGGATTGGTAACTGTCAGAACTTTCTCAACCTCTTCCTAGGTTTTCTTGGAATAATTTACCACACAATTACTTTTACCCTTTTATCAAAATAAAAACTGTCATTTTAATTAAATACTTCAAAAGAAATAACAGTTATGTGTTAACTTCCTTAACAACTGTCTCATTTATACTAATTCAGACTATGTCTATTCACCTTGTGTAACAAGAAGTAAAAAGTGAAACTAAATCAAGAAGTTACAATACACTTTGAATCTGAAAGAAACTAACCTATAGTGATGAAATGCACCTAAAAGGGGAGTGAAATTCATTAGCTAAGTAGGCCGCCAAAATTTGGTCACATTGAGGGTGCAGGGAGATGAGGGTTTTACCTGCATGACAAGACGAAAATCCATTATAGCTGGAAACTATTACAGTAAACCAAGAAGGGAAAAGATTCAAGAAAAAATCAAGACACTTACCTTGAAACCAAGTGGGTAGCGAAGTCCTCAAGCCTACGCCATCAAACAACCATTAAAACTTGAAGACAATACTGTAAATTTTAAGAGCGAATGAAGAACTATATAGATGAGAGAAAAAAATTACCATTAATGAGGCCTGTGGAGTAAACCCTCTTGGCCAAGCAGTTGAAAGGAGAACACGATTCGAACTACTTTTCTTATAAAACCCATAGAGGACAGACAGAGCATCTGCACAAAGAGCCCAAAAAACCTCATACCTCTCACACCCTTAGCCGAAGTAGTTTAAAGACTTAGCAGAAGGGTAAGGACGAAGCATACTGGGTGAAGGGGGCATAGCTTACCCAAGCCAGAATCACCAGAGGAATGACGAATGGCACGTCAAAGTTGTAGAGCACCGAATGTTGAGACAACATCACAATTAGAAATACAGTTAGGGTTCGGGGGGTAGGGTAATACCCTAACCACCCCAACAACCTTGATATTCGTAGATCCTAATTATGAACCGACAGTAGAGAGGCTCACACTTTGAGGCAAAAACATTAAATTGATAAGATCATGGTTACGGTGGATCCAGAGGGATCTAGATAATTAATCAATCAATTCAATAATATGTGCCAAAAGTCATAAAATACAACCCATATATTCCTAATGTACTACCAACTATCAATAACTATATAATGGTTGACAACATAGTTGTGGATTCAATAATTAATGTAAGTATAAGACTTATGTTTATGTTACAGGGTCATAAATGAAGTGTATATGTTAGTTATAGTATATGAGTGTTAAATCTCACCATGATGCTAATATTTTGTTGCAAAGGGGTAAGATAGACATAGAATTATAATTATTTAACTTTGAAGTTGTTTTTACTATAATTTTTATGGTCTTAATTGCTATAAGTAGTCAACTTCACTGTAATTATTATAGTCTTAATTACTATAAGTAATTTTTTTAAAGATGAAAGATAAGTAATGTGGATGAACATTACAGTTCTTTATTAGTACCTTTAACATAAAACTATAAAAATGTTAGACAATTAATTGTATATAAATAAATAACTATATTTAATTATCATATAATTAATGTATTTATAATTAATATTTAATTATTATAATATTAATATATTTATAATTAAATTTTCAAGAATTTATTAGAATTATATGACTTATGCAAATTAGTGTGAACCATAATATTTATATATCAAAATTGTATAGATTTTCACCATTCCTAATATTTATTATATACACTAATATAATGATTAGTATGTATAAACATTTCAATGTATAGCTAAAACACAAAAATTAATATGTTACTTGGTAGAAAATATTTATTTAAGTTTAGTATTTACCATGTCTTAATAGTGATCTTATTTTTTTGGGTTAAATCTCCTATAAAATTTAAAAATTTCACTTTAAAATTTTCACTATGAAATTTATTTTTTCTTAATTCATAATAAATCCAAAGTTAATAACCATCTATAGTGATTTTAGTTACAAATAAAAACATAAAATATTTAATATATATATAAATATATATATTCTTTTCAAATTTGCATGATTATAAATTTAAATAATAACTATAAATTTATATTTATTATAAATTTAAATAATAATTATAAATTTATATTTATTATAATTTTTCTTCTTTTATTTTATTGCCTTAAACATTATTCTTTTAATTTTATACCTATTTTATATCTTCATTATGTTATATTTGATTTTTTTTAATATTCTAATTTAAATAAATCTATATTCTATTTTATTCTGTATACTCTCTTATTCTTCCTAGCAACCATTTTTTTATCTTTATAATTATTACTTATCGTTTATTTACTACATTTACATTCATACTAGTATAATTTTTTGTATTTAAATCTATAACTAGTTATTCTAATTTAATTAGATAGTTACTTCAACAACCTAACATATTCATTCATATTGACTTTTTATCCTTATAATTATTACTTATCATTTATTTATTACATTTACATTCATAACCGTATAATTTTTTGTATTTAAATCTATAACTAGTTATTCTAATTTAATTAAAGAGTTACTTCAACAACCCAAGATCTTAATTGATATTGACACTAACAATGTTTTATATTGAACATCTACATGTTGAAAAGAAAATCCACATGCAGTGCGGTTTCTTTGCTTTTTATCTACGTAATTCATTCTTCACTCAAGTTAAAGCGTTAGACTTACAATGTTCTATATTGAACATCTATATCTTGAAAAGAAAATCCACATACAGGTGGTTTCTTTGCTTTTTATCTACGTAATTCATTCTTCAGTAAAGTTAAAGACTTAGAGTTTAAAATTATTTAATTTAAACTTATATATTTATTTTGCTGTTTTCTTATTAATATATTTATATGGTATTGGACACTAAAAATTTAACGCTTTTTAATATATATTCTTATTTAAGACTATATCATAGATTTTATTTTTAACATATTTATGTATTCTTCCCTTCTCATCTTTTAACTCAATCTTTACCTTTATTTTTCATTTCCTTTGTTTATATAAATTTACCATACTCCAATGATATCACTTTAATATCCTTTTATTAGTATTTGAAAATTGCAATTTTAAAGTCATCTTCTCGATTATGCAGGTTACGTAATTAAATTACTTTATATTAAGAATAATGGTTAAGTTATCAGGTCGCACAATTCTCATGCACACAAGACCATTAACCCAACGAAACCAAGTGAAATCGATCACAACTAGCAAAGCTAATATTGAAAACGCACCAAGAGAGTGATTATCTATGTTTAATCATGTTGTAAATTAAAACTAATTAAATATGTATATTTATTTTTTATTGTTTTAATAAAAATAGCTATTTTGAAATAAAAATTATCTTTTTTATTTAATTATCAATAATTATTAAATAGATATGGATAAGAGAGATTTAAAAAAAACAATAAACATTTAAAAAAAAAATTAGATTTATTTTAAAAATAATTCTAAATAAAAATTTTCATAGATAGTAAAACTAATATCAAAATTAAAAATCTCTATACATATTTTTTTTTAAATGTATATATATTTAAATCTTATATTAGTTATTTTTATAATTAACAATAATAATAATAATAATTAATAATAAATTTATATTTTAGTTCATTTTTATAAAAAAATTTCAAAATTTTGTAAAATGTAAAATTATCATTAAATAAGTTTTTTGATATTTTTTAATTGCAAGAGTTACACTCTCTTCTACTATGCTGTAGAAAGCAATAAGTATTATATATTTTTTATTTGAAAGAGTTACACTCACTTCTATTGGATTGTAAAAAGCAATAAGTACTATATATATCATCTTTAACAATTTATATGTATAACCATATTTTGGGAATTTTTATTTCAAACTTTGGTTTTGGTAGATTAGACACTAAATTTCCAATTTATAATCACTATAAAACATTAATGCATAGTGTATTTTAGTTGGTTATTATAATTTCACAAAATATATTTATAACATCAATTATATAGTATTTTTTAAGAATCCAAATATTATACTTATGTATAGTATTATTTAATAAAAATATGTAATTTATTATTAGAATTAGTAATTTTTTTTTATGAATATTATCTATTTAATAATGTATAGACACATTTTTTATCCAATGAATCAAAGAAATTTTTTAAAAATAATCAATTACTGAAATTTGGTTTTTAGGTTAAAAATAATCAATCAGTGAAATTTTGTTTTTATGTTCAAATTTTATTAAATTTATAAATTTATAAATGTTTTAATTGATTAATTAAATTTTTAAATTTTTTTGGCAAAATTATTATCTATAATTTTATTTTCAATAATGAAGCGGAGTATGTGACCTTCCCTCTATCTCAATAAATAATGACATTTCTTTTTATGAATAGGAGATATATGCCCTTTAATTTATATTGGTTAAAAAAAAAAGGACAAAAGATGATAAATGGGAAGATATAAATAGGAATATATGCCCTCTAATTTATATCAAGTTCAATAAAAGAAAATAAAGATGATAAATGGGAATACATTAAGTGTGAAAGGGAATATGATTTGTGCATCGCGGTTCTCTTTAATTAATAACCAGATATCATTGAGTGGAATTAATAGATTTGTAGCCGAGAAGAATTGCCTTTTGTTTACACGTCGTGACGTATAAAGAAGCAATCATTGTTCTTGATCAGGAGAATAAGATTCTCACTTTGGAGTTTTCATTGTGGATTTGGATTGTCAAGGGCCAGCCGCAAAATCTTTACGTATGAGTTTTCAAATGATCAGAATCTGCGGTTAAGTTGAAAGTAACCCTGCTGGAGATATAAAGCACAATGGATTCCTTTCTATCTATATAATTTTATTCATTACAATTAAGAAAAATCAAAAGGAAAAAAAATTCGAGAAAATTTTAAATTCTATTAAAAAAAAGTATGGAAAATCCAAGAGGGCAAGGTATCTACAGTGAGGTCGTTCCTTAGTTACGCGAGTCGTGAAAGCATGATGACACACTTCTTTGAATAATCCTTCATCTTTCCGTCTTTTTCTTCTTTAACGATTAATCAAACATCGTATTTTTAGGAAATATGACCAATAGAGTAATTTTTGGCTTCCTACGATTGTGGAGTAAAACCAAGTGATATCAGAGTAATATGAGAGGGATTAATTAAAAATGTGAAGAATAGCTTGAAGCATATATTTTTTTTAATGCTACTCGACTAAAATCGCTCTTTCGTGAATAAGCATCCAAGGTCGGTGGCATCTTGGACTAAGCCTTTTAAGTGCTTTTATCATTATCAAGGTTTGTCATGGGTCATTTCTATCTTGATTCTTAATCTATAATTTAGACACTGTAGTTTCCTTCAAACCAATTCAAGTGTAATAAGTCTATACTCTATCTTATTAAATTTCGTTTAAAGAAATTAATGTTAAATATTACTTAATTTATTTACATAATTTAAGAATAAGAAACCAGCCTAGATCTATCTTAACTCCTGATCTATTAAGCATTTAGAGGGATCAAATCTCTCGAGGTGCAAACCTCTTTTTTGAGTGCAAAACTTGAGGAAAGGTTTGCACCTCCAGAGATTTGATCTCTCTCGGGGCTTGATAGATCCAAAGTTAAGATGGATCTAGGCTGGTTTCAGTAGTGTGTGGCCAAGGAAAATATATTGATAATATAAGCAACATATGATTAATTTTATCGATAATATGTAAATACATCTAATATTAATATAGCCATTTTAAATATGCTAAATATGTGCGAGTCATTTCAATTTTTAATTTGCTTAATTACCTCAGTTTGTTGAGATGATAAATATTGTAAAATAACTTTAATGATGAAAAACGATGACTTTTTTTTTTTAATGAAAACTGACAATGTAATAATATTGAATGATAGAAAATGTGAGTAATAAGAATGTACTCAATTACAAGGAGTCTTTAATGTGATCAATCTCAAACTATTTTTCTCTATTGTTCTTATAGTCACCCTTGTAAGGTTTTTCATCTTTTCATATTTTTTTTTTAATGAAAACTGACAATGTAATAATATTGAATGATAGAAAATGTGAGTAATAAGAGTGTACTCAATTACAAGGAGTCTTCAATGTGATCAATCTCAAACTATTTTTCTCTATTGTTCTTATAGTCACCCTTGTAAGGTTTTTCATCTTTTCATATCGATTATATGAAAATTGGAATCATAAACCATTTAAATATTTAGCTCAAGTTGTTGTAGTAAACATCACACCTTGTCTCTCTTGCTCTCCAATATTAATAGGTTTAATTATGATAATAAAAAAACCAACGTACATTGTCAATAATTTTTTGTGCTTACACTGAAATCAATGCGCACTATTAGTCCAATGACTTTAAAATTAATGCACCATCATGTATCCAATTATATCAAATCAGAAATCAACATATACATTGAAATCAATGCATCTAATGCAAGAAATCAAATAAGATTAGAAAAAATCATCTACACTGAGATCAGTGCATTTAATGCAAGTAATCAAATAGGATTAGAAATCAACATCTACACTCAAATCATTGCATCTAGTGCAAGTAAGAAAATAGGATTAGATACCAACATGTACACTAAAATCAATGCATCTAGTGCAAGCAATAAAATAGGATTAGAAATCGCCATCTACCCTAAGATCAATGCATTTAGGGCAAGCAATCAAATAGGATTAGAAATCAACATATACACTAAATCAAAACATCTAGTGCAAGCAATAAAATAGGATTAGAAATCACCATTTATGCTGAAATCAATGCATCTAGCGCAATACGCATTCTTCCCTCTCTCCCCCCTCCATATATATCTATATCTCCCTCCATCTCTCCTTCTTTGTCTCTTTATCTCACCCCGCCAAACACACACACTCTCTCAATCCATATATATTAATCTCTTTGTCCCTCCCTCATCTCCATCTATCTCTTATTTCAATTCACCTTCCATATATATATCTCTATCTCCCTATGTCTCTCTATATCTACCCCAAAAAATGCACTTTCTTTCTCCAATCTATCTATCACTCCCTCCTCCTCTCCCCCTCTCTATATCTTCCCCTTCCCTCCCTCCCCCCACTTCTATCTCTCTTCCCTCCTGCTATCCTCTCTCCCTCTATCTCCTTCTCACTTATCACTCCCTCTCTCTCTCTCTCCACATTTCACTCTATGTATTTATTCTTACCTCCTTCTCTATCCATATTCCTTATCACTCCCTCTCTATGTCTCTCTCCACCTTTCATTCTCTATCTTTATTCTTACCTCCCTCTCTCTCCCCCTCCATATCCATCTCTCTTTCCCTACCTGTGTTCACTCTCTCTTTTCCTTTCTCTCCCACCTCTCTCTCTCTCTATCTTCAACTTCCCACTTTGTTACTATATTCCTATCTCTCTCCTTATCTCCCCCCTTGTCTCCATCTCTCCTTGTTTATCTCTTATCTCACCCCAAACATACACACTCTCTCTGCTTCTCTACCTTGTCACTCTCTCTCTCTCTCCACTACTCACTCTCTATGTCTTTCTTCTTCCCTCCATCTCTCCCCATCCAACTCCATCTCTATATCCCTCCCTCTCTCCTCCTCTCTCCCCATCTCTTTTAAGTCCCCTCTGTTTTCCTTCCTCTCTCTCTCACTTTCTCTCCTACCACCCTCTCTCTTCCCCCATCTCTCTCTCTCTCTCTCTCTCTCTCTCTCTCTCTCTCTAATCCTCTCTCTTTCCCCATCACTCTCTTCCTCTCTCTCAAGTCCTCTCTCTCGTCCTTCTTCTCTCTCCCTTTCTCTCATGCCTCCCTCTATCTCCCTCTCCCTCTCTCTCTCTCTCTCTCTCTCTCTAACTATGTAACTATATCCCTCCCTTTCTCCTTCTCTCTCCTTATCTCCCTCTCTATCACTCCTTCTATGTCCCTTTATTTCACCTCTAAAAATACACACATTCTATCCATACCTACCTTGTCACTCCCTCTCTCTCCACTTCTCACTCTCTATTTCTTTCTTCTTCCCTCCCTCTCTCCTCCTCCTCTCATCATTCCTCTCTCTCCCTTTATCTCCTACCTCCCTCTCCCTTCTCTCTCTCTCTCACAGTTTACCCTCCAATCCTCTCTCCTTCTCTCTCTCCCACCTCCATATTTATGTCTCCCTCTCCCTCTCTTACCCTCCTCTACATTTCTCACTTCTCTCGTTCTCTCTCTCTTGAATTTAGTGCAAGAAATAAAATAGGATCAGAAATCATCTACATTGAAATCAATGCATCTAGTATAAGTAATCAAATATCATTAGAAATCAACATCTGCACTAAAATCAATGCACCTAGTGAAAGCAATCAAATAGGATTAGAAATCACTATTTACACTGAAATCAATGCATCTAGTGCAAGAAATATTCTTCCCTCTCTCCTCCCTCCATATATATCTATATCTCCCTCAATCTCTCCTTCTTTTTCCCTTTATCTCACCCCACTGAACACACACTCTCTCTCACTCCATATCTATCAATATATTTTTCCATCCCTCCTTGTATCCATCTATATCTTCTTTCTCTTCACCTTCCATCAGTATCTCTATCCCCCTCTGTCTCTCTATATCAACCCCAGAAGATACACTATATTTCTCCAATATATTTATCTATCACTAAATCCTCCTCTCCCTCTCTCCCTCTCTCTCTCTCTCTTCCATTCAATCCTCTATCTCTCTCTCTACCCTCCAATACTCCCTCTCCCTCTCTCTCTCTCTCTCTCTCTCTCGAACTATGTTAATATATCCCTCCCTTTCTCCTTCTCTCCCCCCTTGTCTCCATCACGCCTTCTATGTCTCTTTATCTCACCCCTAAACATGCACACTTTATCTCCATCTCTCCCTTGTCACTCCCTCTCTCTCCACTTCTCACTCTCTATGTCTTTATTCTTACCTCCCTCTCTCCCCCTCCAAGTCCATCCCTCTATCCCTCCCTCTCTCCTCATCCTCTCATCCTTCCTCTCTCTCCCTTTCTCTCCTACCTCCCTCTCCCTTTCCCCTTCTCTCTTTCTCTCTCTCTCTCCCCTCCAATCATATCTCCCTCTCTCTCTCCCACCTCCATCTTTATGTCTCCCACTCCCTCTCTTACCCTTATCTACCTTTCTCACTCCTCTCCTTCTCTCTCTCTTCATTCCTCCTCTCCTCTCTCCTTGAGTTTATCTCCATCTGTCCCTTGGCACCCCCCTATTTCTCCACCTCTATGAACAATTTAATATTGTATTAATCCAAAGTTCTAATAATAATATTTTAATATTAATGTTAGGGTTAATAATATTTTTTTTTCATGGTATTAATAATTATTTGGTCAATGGTATTTGGCCCATAGTATTGGTATATAATTAGATGTTGATTTCTAATCCTATTAGATATATTTTTACTTATTTACCTTACCTCTTTATACCTATTTTATATTTATTTATTTACCATACTTCTTTTAAAAATATGGTATTTGGCCTATGGTATTTGGCCCATGGTATTAATAATAATTTGTCTCATGCTATTTGGACCATAGGCTTCACCTAAATAAAACCTCTTTTTTGAGTTTTTGTAAAGAGGTTTATGGAGTAAATGTAATTTTTTTATTTATTTATTTACCATACCTCTAGTTTATTTATATTTTTATTTATTTACCATACTTAGTGAGTAAGAATAAAATGAGGTTTTATTTATTTACCATGCCTCTGGTTTACTTATATTTTTATTTATAAACCATATTTCATCTTTGAGTGTTCGTAAACTTCTTCATATGGTTTGTAAGTCATTGTTTAAGCCGAAATTTAGTTTTTTACTTTGGCTTTCGACATAATTACACATCGGGGTCATATTGGACTATAGAATGCGCCTCTCGGCGCAATAATATTTTGCAAAAATCTTATTCCAGAAATATTATTATCATGTTTTAATTTTTAAATTAAAATATAATTATCATTCATGATTCATTTATATTTTAATTATTATTTTGAAATACATACATACATACATACATACATACATACATACATACATATATATATATATATATATATATATAGATATATATATATATATATATATATATATATTAAATTTGGTTGTGTCTTTCTATTCATTCATATAAACAAAAATATCAGGTTACATCATTAGATTCAATGTTTGGTAGCCTCAACCAGCCCCAAAGAAACTAGGTCTCTTGGCCACCTCAAAGAGTTAAAAGCCAACCATAATTGAAACACCTTAATCCTGTATCTAAATGTCTTATAGGGTATATTATCTATTATATCTTTTGACATACTATTATAAAAAGTAAATGTTATCCACCCATGTCACGTTTCAACAAAAAACTAGACTTTTGTAATTACTCATATCAGGTTTCAATAGGTGTTAGATCCTTTGTACTTGATTGAGGAATATCTACTTGATGCATGCTTTGGAGTTGATGTTCAATGCAGCCAAGACGCACATTTTGGTGATGTACCCGAAGTTGTATTGCTTGAATGTCTGTGTGCATATCATCTAATATGGAAACTGCCTTTGGTTCACCTCCTACCTCTTGAACTACTACAATGGCCTTTGCCATTAGACAGTTCGTTGTCTAATAGAGGTGGATTTCCCGTTTGAACAAGGATAATCATCCTCTTCTATTCCTAAGATCTGCCACCATTGGTTCCATTTCATCATCTAGAATGCCATCCTCAACTTTGTTTTTGAGGTCGCGCTCTGAAACTGATATCAAGCCTTTTACCTGAGTTTGCGTCCCAGCAACAGAGGTATGAAGTAGGTTTTCCATGGTTTCCTTACCATATTTTCTTCCTCATTTACTAGGTCCCACATTCTCCTTTCCTTTGTCTTTTCCTGTGTTTCCATTTATACCTCTTTTTCCTACACTTCCTCTACCTGTCTGCACTTTCACCATTTTATTTTTTTGGTGGGTCTCCCAAAAATTGTACCATCACCCGAATCCACACCGGGTTCCCAACCGACGTGCAGAGTCCAAAAGGATAGAGAAATTAGGAAGATCTAACTAAACAAAATCTTCGCATGTTTATTGAGTGTCGAGTAGTTCAAGCCCTCCGTCGCTTCATTATTTCCTTTCTTATGATTGAATGTCCCTATTTTCATGACTATCCAAGAGTTCCTCTTCGTATCTGGTGCTTGGCTTGAAGATAGATAATTCAAAATCATTAGCCTAACACCCTTAATAGACAACAGGACAAAAAACTAAGTGCATGCCACTATTTTCTTGATTATGTGAGAGTTCCTCTTCGCATCGAGTGCCCAACTAGAAGATTTACAATGCAGCATCATTGACTTGATGCCCTGGATAGACAATAGGACAGAACCTATAATATCTAAGTAAATGTTGCAAGCCCCATATAAATAGAAGTGATATCCACTAAAATTCGAGAACTGGTGATAAATTCCCAATAATTTTCCACCCTCTAGGTTTGCGAGGTTAAGAGAGCCCATAATACTCAAACAATAATTCTAGGCCATAAATGGAGAGCAGTTACATTTACATGCAATACTGTAGAAACAAAAACCATAGTAGGGAGAGTCAAGACTCAATATTTCATGATACAATTCAAGGTGAAGCCATACCCAACTTCTTTGAGCACCATCGCCTGCCACCATCAATGCATTTATGGTTATCAGGGGGAAAATATTGTTACTCTGCAAAGATATGTCAACTTGACTGGCTGAGGCAAGGACTCTTAGGGATGCCTCAAGAGATTCCGTCGAACAGACATCCCTGGAGGAAAATTGACATTGGGCAATATGGATAGACCATTGAGACTTGGAATCTATACTTAAAACCCTCCCCCTCTTAGAAATAATCAGAGGTGATGGCCTTTTGGGGGTGACACCCTCCCATATCAGCACCAAAATAACCATGACCAAGTTGGCTCCACTCAGGTTCGATATACAGACTAGGCTACATAGAATTATGAATAAACCTCCCTCGCATCTCAGCACCACAGAAGGAAACCATGTTTAGTAATAGACGAGAGAAGGAAACATACCAGGTATGATGTTGCCCACTGGACGAAGTTTCTTCCCCCTTTGTTGCCTTTTGTTGCTACAATTCCCCTGCTAATTGCTCCACAGAGCTTCACCCTCTGACTGACATCAAACTGTTAGCATTCCTTCTACCCAATATTTTCTCCTTCCAGTTGTAGCTCACATCCCAAGACTTTCCTGACATCACCTACCCCTGTCTAACCGCAGTAACTGTCGGTTTAATGTGGTGTGGGGCGAGCCGCCCAAATTCTCCGCCTCGTGTCATCCTCATTCTGCCGTATGGGCCATGTGACAAGTTGTCGCTTCACGCCTCCCTTGATGCCCTTACACCCCAATCAGGGGTATGTCTTTTAATTTAAACTAATTAAATTATTGAAGTATGTTTAATTTACAAAGATAATTTTACAATCATATTTTTTTGCATAAGCCTGGTGTGAATACTATTATCAGAAAAAAAAAAAAAAATGGAATACAACAAATTAAATATAAAATAAAGTGATGTTATAGAAATGTAAAATAATGGAATTTATTCTATTGGAATAAAATGAATGTAAAGAGCCCACTAGGCCTAGAATAAAGGATAATGATGTGTATTGTTAAGTCACCCTATGATGTGAAGGTCCTTGGTTGTAAATTTACTAGGAAAAAATCTAATCAGGAGCTGATATGACCCATACTTACTTACAATTCTTTGGTGAGTCATACAACAAACTTGATATAATTCATACACTTGACCAAAAAAAATTAAATAAATTATACAATGCCATTTAATTTCCTTTCAATTTAATAATACTTAATCTAAAAAATAATATTTTACAATAATATTTTTTACATAAACAAAGAGTGAATATTATTAAAAATTTAAAAAAAATCTACAATATATCAAAATATATCAAAATAAACTATAAAATAATGTAATAAAATTAAAATTTAAAAATAAAAAAATTGATTCAAATGTAAATAAATTATAAATTGATATTCAATGCCATTTAATTTCGTTCAAATAAATTGAAGCATGTTTAACAAGAGTGGGCTGCATGGGCGACAAGTCCCTCGCCCGACCAGATCATGTTGCAGTATACATTATATATAAAGATTCATTGACCAGAGCTAGTAAGTTGGACATGGGGTGTCAGTGTTCTAAATGCGGCAAACACGTTGATTATTTTAACGCCTTGGTCATCCCAGAGTATCTTTATGTCTCCAACTAATAACTACAATCTATCAACGGTTCGTTGAGATGTTTCAAAAGGAAATAATGTTTTTAGTTTTTTAAATCCATCGTTGAATGAACAATAAAATTTAATAATTTTGGTTTAACATTAAAAAGATAAACACTACTCTAATTACAATGTTTGATAGGTAATGAATTCAGCGTTAAAGTGATTCATAGGTAATTCTAATTCCAATGTTTTAAAAGCTCAACCTTAAAGCATACAATGAAAGACAAATGATGGATAATCACGTCCTGTGACGGAGAAACGCAGTGGACAAGCCAACACATTGAATGGAAAGAGACGATGCCGATGAAGAGAATAATGATGTTAGCAGGGTTTCTCGCAGTAACATTTCTTATTCCCGAACAAATGGGCACCGCGGTAGCTGCCATGCTCAAATCCTTCATATTTGAAAATCTTCTCCATATCTAGTACCAAACATGAGCTGAAACTTGGTTGCAAAAATTGCCACGAAACAATAAAATTTAATAATTTTGGTTTAAAATTAAAAACATAAACACTTCTCTAATCACAATGTTTGATAGGTAATGAATTCAACGTTAAAGTGATTCATAGGTAATTCTAATTCCAATGTTTTAAAAGCTCAACCTTAAAGCATACAATGAAAGACATACGGTAGATAATCACGTCATGTGACGGAGAAACACACGATGTTTATTGCAAATAGCGGACAAGCCAACACATTGAACGGAAAGAGACGATGCCGATGAAGAGAATAATGATGTTAGCAGGGTTTCTCACAGTAACATTTCTTCTTCTCGAAGAGATGGGCGCGGTGGTAGCTTCCATGCTCAAATCCTTCATATTTGTAAATCGTCTCCATATCTAGTACCAAACATGAGCTGAAACTTGGTTGTAAAAATTGCCACGATAGATAGAAGTGTGGGACAAGTGGTGAGAAACAAATCACTGTGTGGGCCCATCTATGGACCACTTGTCTCATCAGTGATAGAACTCTTTTCACTGCATGAATGATCTCTACTCATCGAAGCTCTAGTCGGTGCATGAAGCTAGGGTCCGTCGGTCCATGAATGATGCTCCTGTCAGTGCAGATAGAAACTCTGGTCGGTACAGCAGTGCCAGTTGTAAGTTCAGCTTGCTCCAGTCTCATTGCCTGAAGGTCATTGCTTATAGCAACGATTGTTTATGATCCTATGGCTATGATTTATGACCTTATGACTTTGATCAACTGGCTATGACTGGAACTTACTATCTGCACTTACTGAGAGGATAATAAAAAGAGTCTTCTTTGAGGGGAAAGATCTAGTCTTCTGGGAATAAAGATAGGGGCATAATTTCGTTTTCCGGGAAGGGGCTAGAGGCATACATGTAGTGAAACCACTTCTATGCGCAGCGGGTTAACAGCTACAGTGAATGGTTTACAGACACAGTGTTATATTATGAAAGTTTGTTTTTTAAGTAGGGGGTGTGTGTGTGAAGGTCCTTCTCACTGGAAGGCAAACGTGCCAAGCTTGATGGGTGTCTGTTCTGCCAAAGTTTCCCTAGAGCAGCAGGTTTTATTTTGTAATTTTGCTTACAATTTTTTTTGGAATACAGAGGTATCTCTGAAATATGGGCTTGTGGTCAACCTGCAACAACCCGAATTCTTCAACATTTCCCTGACAGTAGTAGGCTTTCCAGCCCAGCAGCGGGGTCTTGTTCACTGGGTTTGGCTGTACTGGGTATATAAAGCGCAGCAGATGTATTCCTATATGAAATATTATTCATAATGTTATTATTTTCAACATGTAAAAGGATTATCAGAATGTTTGTGTTTTAATTGAATTTACAGTCATTTTCTCTCTTTTGGTTTGAGCCCAAGCAGCACGTGACTGTGAGATGTAGGTTAAAGCGCAGCAGATGTATCCTATATGAAATATTATTCATAGTGTTATTATTTTGAACATTGAAAAGAATTATCAGAATATTTGTGTTTTAATTGAATTTACAGTCATTTTCTCTCTTTTGGTTTGAGCCTAAGCGGCACCTGAGTGTGAGATGTAGGTTAAAAAAAGGTGTAGTGTGATTCAATCAGACAACTAAATGGAAATTGTGTTTGTTCTTAAAGGGTGAACGCCAAAGAACAAATGGAAACTTTTAAGGGCATTTCCCTCCTTTAGACACGTCTCTCTACTTGTGCAATGCGCAGATGATTGATCCCACCTCCGCATATTTCAGATTGGGCGGAGTTGCAGTCCAGGGAGTACTTTTTTTTTTCTGTTTATTTTTTGTTTTCCTGCTGTTACATATGTTGGATTGTCAAATGTTTATTTGTTTTCAGACGTTTCAACATTTTCATTTTCCTACTATATGGTTCTTCTTTATGCTCTCAATATTGCATGCATGGGGTCGCGTAATGTTGGGAGAAGTACAGACCTTAGTCTATCGAAATGGTATTTTTTCAATTCTGTCGTATCAGCAGCAGCCAATCATTTCAAGCGGCACACCACTGAAACCCATGCCGAAAGGAAAGGAAGTGACAGAAAACTAGAAGGACCGAGTTTCTACTTCACTTTCTGTGGCCATATTTGGTACTACAGTTTGGTATCAGAAAATTCGGACAAATGCCCTGAGAATGGTATTGTTACTGTTCCCTATCGCATTTGCATACATAAATGTTTCTTTTTTTTATTTGATTTTTCCTATATGGTGATGCATTAAAAAAGTAATATTAAGTTTAAAGATAGAGCTAGGATGCAGACGAGGCAGCTTAAGTTGAACAACCAGGAAGCTCTATAATAACTAAAAAGTAAAATTTTGCTCCTTTACCTGTTGTTTGTTGCGTTGTTTGCTCCTCCAGAATCATAAGAGAAAGGATCCTGAGAAAGGATCCTGAGAGAGCAGATAACAAGGAAAAGAAAATATTATTACAGACAACAAACTAAGACAGGTATGTTTGGTTTAATTATTTTAATGCAAATTATAATGTGATTTGTTTTAATATTTCGAATAATGAAGTTAAATATCTATCAAATTTCACAAAAAACCAGTGGGATCTTGCAGTTGATGAAAATTAGTACCTGTGTATCTGTGTATATCACATCCAACATCGTTTCTTCTAATGGCGGTAATGGCAGTTAATCTTCTGCTTTCTCTAACTCTGTCCCTTTTGTTGTCCCTTTTGCCCAGAGTTGTTATGAGTTGTTATGAAAAGTGCGGTGCCTAAGGAGATGGGTTAAAGCGGTGGCTAAGGAGATGGGTTAAAGTGGTGGAATGTTGCTAGACAAGTGGAGTACTTTGCAACTGCACACATGTGTTTAAACATGTATCACTTATTTTGCAAATCCTCGCCAACAAAAACAATATTTTTTTTAGAACGTAAACATTTTATGTTTACGAATTAATGCTAGCATTACTTTCACGAATCTTAAAATCGAGATATCATTTGGAGTTTAACCTATGTTCGATAACAGTTTGTCTCGATATGAGGCCAAATAAGACTTCAAAATTTCTTATTGGCTGAAATAACACGAGTACGAGGTCCATAGGTTAAGCAAAAGGTGCACAGAGGTATAAAAATAAAAACATTGATTTAAATCGACTAATAAATTTCGATTATTGTGCAGGGACTAATCAAAATCTAGCTACCGATTACAATAGATAATAATTGATTTGGAAATAATATTTCATAGTAAGATATTTACATAAGCGCAGAGTGAATATTATTATCAGAACTTTTAACAAAAGCAAGAACATATCAAAGTAAACAATAAAATAAAGTAATGTGATAGAAATATCAAATAAAAGAATTTATTCTAATAAATTATACGAGTTCATGTTCAACGCCCTTTGATTTCCTAAATCTATTTAATAATATTTGATTTGGAAATAATATTTTAGAGTAAGATTTTTACATAAACGTGTTATGAGTAAATACTATTTTCATAACTTAAAAGAACTTCTAAAATATATCAAAATAAACAATAAAATAATGTGATAAAAATGTAAAATAAAAAGATTTATTTTATGAAAATAAAAGGAATGTAAATAGGTAAGCATAATGGTTTAATAATATTTTACATTTATAATATTTCATTATATTTATTTATTTATATATATTTTTATATAAATAAATTTAAATAAATTTGTATTTTTTTCCTGAGAAAAAATCAAATTTTCTATTACAAAAAACAAAAAGTTATATCACATATGTCTTAGCATTCCATAAGTTCTTGTTCTCAGCGAAGGAGCAAGAAAAAAACCGGCCAACCTGTACCCGAGGGTAAAGATACAATAGCTGTGACATCAAGATCACTCAGAGACCAAAATAGGCAGAGAGACTGCATAAATGGTAAATGAGCAGAGCAACCATAAGCATGTCCAACACTATGGGCCTCCAAACCAGGAGAAACACCCTACAGATAAGACAATGGCTATAAAGTCATCCGAGACTCGGTCTCTACAAAAGAGAGACCAGTCCATCCAAAATAATAACAATAATTTTATCCAACCTTGAGTCCATGAAAAGTATACAAAAAATTATAGGTCTGAGGTTTTTAAAAACATAAAAACAATGTATACATCAGCTCCAGGAAAATATAACAGTGTTGGAGTAACAACAAAAAGTAATGTAAGAATGGTAAATGAGGGGAGGCCCTCCATCAGTATGGTCTAGTGTCCGACACACGAACCACCATACCATCCTTTTCTTTTATCACCCACGAGCTCGGAGCCTATCTAAGACTGATTTTAGAGAAGTCGTCAACCTGCTGGTTCCGTTCCCTGTAAATATGGCAAACAAAAATCCATGTAAAAAGTGATTTTAGTGATAGAATCTCATCAAGAATAGGACAAAATAAATAATATTGACATCTCTGTTTGTTGTTAAACAAATTAATGACATTCAATGAGTCCGCAAATATTTGTATCGAGGTGACGTCCTTGTAGAGAAGCCAACAAAATAGGAGTTTTCAGGTATGTAGCTCTGCATAATTGTTTGTCCCCATGCCAAGACCCACCGAGGCCGCATATGAAGAATTTGAGTTTATATGAATGACCATGTCAACCCCACATAACCCCTGAGCAACAACACCATCAAAATAGGCCCAAGGAATATCCGGTATAATGACTTCGTTCAGCACCCGCCTAGGACGAACCATTGAAGAAGGGGAGTAGGAGGATGAGTAAATGGCAGCACTTTCACCAACCACCAGAGTTGGGGAGGAAAGGGAATATTTGAACACACATTTGTTCGTGGAGATCCAGATGCCCCAAGAGATAATCAGTGAAAGGCACATGTGTTTTGGTTCTTTACAGCTCTCCCACCAGGAATTCCACATATATTTACAATTATTACCCCCCCACATAGAACCCACATTACAGAGTGTAGGGGTATATTCCCAGAAATTCTTTGAGAAAGAGCAGGCAATGAATAAATGATCAATAGTTTCCTCCGCCTTATTAGAAAGACAACACCACCCTGGACCAATGAAAAATATTTTTTGAAGGGTATCCCATGTGGGCACTTTTCGGCAGAGAATGTTCCAGAAGAAAAGTTTTGATTTAGCAGGATATCAGATCTCCCAAAGAGCTATATACCACCATTCCTTATCCCCTCCCTACTTGGATGCCATAATATGAGAATATCAAACCTTGGGTGAATATATCCCTAATTTAGAATGAACCCAAACTAGGCTATCAGGAGAATCTTTTAAATATACTCGAGTGTTTTCCAACTCCTGTATATAAGTCTGCCATTCTTCGATCCACTGAATATCCAAATTAATCACCTCTGCCTTTTTCTAGGCATGTGCCCAGATAGTAGACTGAACATGATTTTCGATCTGAGCAAGAGTGTTATAGCCTTTCAAAAGGAGTGAATCCCTGAGACCTATCGAGAGAGATTAATTTTCATTCCATCCAACCCAAGGATCTAGTGCAATTCTGCATCGTTCCCCATTACCCATATTCTAGGAAAGGCCTTAACCCACCAGATCAAAAACAAGAATGGAAGCTTTCCAGATGTTGGAGACTCGCTTGATATCTTAAACGGGAGTACGAATCCAATCATCCAATGGGACGAGATCAATATAGTTTCTTCTAACCACATAGGTCCATAAATTATTTTGAGATATAAGCCTCCAGATCGATTTGTAGCCAAAGTAGAGGAAAAGCTTTTATTTTCTTGATACCCCAACCTCCCCATTCCTTCGGTTTAGCAATCTTCTCCCATGCCACCCATGGAAGGGTTTTTTTGTCCTCCTTACTTGACCAAAGGAACTTACTGCAAATGCTTCTAACTTTATTAAGAATATTAATAGGGACCCAAGCTAGACTTATCCAATGGACTGGGATGGCTAATAATAAGGATTTTATTAGAACTAATCTCCCCGCTCTTGAGAGCCATTTCTGGCTCCAAGAATTAATTCTCTTTTCAATTTTTGAGACCAGCCAGTACCAATCCTGTTTTTAGTACCCATCCGGCTTCAGAAAAAAACCTGATTACTTAATGCATGTACCCAATGACGCTTGAATTAAGGGAAGAAGACCAGAAGTAAAATTAAGATCGGCTTCATGGATGCCCTCATGGGAAAGAGAGGACTTTTGATTGTTGATAGATAGGCCTATAGCCTTCAAGAAAATATCCAAAATTTCTTTTAGAGTCCTAACTTCATGTCTATTACTGTTGCTAAAGAGCATAATGTCATCAACAAAAAGGAGATGGGTGATAATAAGATTTGAAGCCACTTTGATTCCCCTTAGGGACCCCATTCTTCTGGCCTGGTGAATGAGTTGACTAAGACCTTCAGGCGCCAAAAGGAATAGTAGTGGAGACAAAGGACATCCCCGTCTCCACCCTCTTTTATTAGAAAAAAATTGAGAGGCTGCTCCATTAATAAGAAAAACAAAATAAATATTAGTGATACAACTAATAACCCAATTAATAAAATCAATATGGAACCCAAGATGGATCAGTAGAAGTATAAGATAGAACGATTTGATTCTGTCATAAGCCTTAGAAAGGTCAATCTTAATAACCATGCATATTTTGTGAGATAATTGTATACTGTGGAGAGTCTCCTGTGCCACCCCAATGGCTTCATGAATTTTTCTACCATCTAGGAAACCAAATTCTCTTTTGAAATGGAGCTAGAGAGGATAGGCCTCAAATGGTTGGAAATTGTTTTAGAAATAAATTTCTAGATACAATTACAGAGGGAGATAGGAAGGAAATCATCGAAAGATGATGGAGAATCACATTTTGGAATGAGTGCCAGGAAAGTAGACTTCAGGACATCATGGAAATGGCTAAGAGAATGAGATTCCTCCACCACATTTGTGATAGCATCCCCCATTAGGTCGAAGAAATGTTGAAAGAATTCCACCGTCTAACCATGAGGCCTAGGGCTTTTGTCAGCATGCATAACTTTTAAAATGTGTTCAACCTCCTTTTTTTCCACCAATTCCATGAGCAACATATTATTTCCTTCCTCAATATATCGACGAAATAACTGAGCAACCTCAACGACTTCCCTGATATTAAGCCCATCTTGAGAAGAATAAAGGCTATTAAATGATTTCTCCCCATACATGAGAGATCTTTGAATGTTTTCACCTTAATCCCAGATGAGTTTTCCATTTACCAAATAGTGTTGGTATTTTTCCGCCCCTTAGCATAATTGTGAAAGAATTTTGTATTTTCATCTCCTACTGCCAACCAGATGACCTGACTTCTTAATCGCCAGAGCTCTTATCTATCATTGATAATTTTCTTCCTTCTAGTTTCCAGCTCCTTGATTTTTTTCTGGGCCTCCTCATCAACAAAACCCCTCTCCCCATCACTGTACAAAGTGCCCAAAGATTCATTGATGATTTTGATTGATTCCACATCTTTTTGGGCCTTTTCTTTTGCCCAGTGAATGGTGGATTTTTTAATGATTTTCATGTTGTCAATGAAAGCATGGGCATGTGAGAATCCCTCATCCACCGGGGGGTATCTCTAAAGGTCAACCACTAATTGGTGGCAATCCTCCTCCTTGAGCCAGCTAGCATTAAACTTAAAGGGAGTAGGAGGATTCTTGAACGACCCCATGAGTTCTAAAAGAATAGGAGAGTGCTCAGAAATCCCACCAGAACCAACCCATTACTGAAAGCCAATAGGAATAATGGAAAAATCATCACTTAATAGGAACCTCTCTAATATTTTGGCGATGCAGGCTTCTCCCACACGATTTTTCCTCCATGTGAGAATCAATTTTGTAAGAAAGGGGGTCAAAAAGGGACCCTTCCCACATCATATTTAGGAATTAATCGACCAAAGGGTCAATCCGAGGACAAGGGCCCCAAGCTTCAGAGCGGCCCAAGGATAAATTTAAATCACCTCCCACAATTAGGTTTGGGTCGTTCATGAAAGATTTTCCTTTCAATTTATTCCAATAAGAAACACGCTCTACACAAGGACCATAAATTTTAATCACCGAAAAATTTGTACCCAATTCCATAAAATAAGCCTCGACCCCGATCAAAGATTCCGATGTCCAACAATTGACCAGATTAACCAAATTATTGTTTAGACTGGTCATGAGTCTGTTGAAGTGACCCCTCACATAAGAGGAAACAAATGTCGAACTAGGAAGGAAAGAAGACAGAAAAAGAGAAATTTGTGCCCCAGGACCCAGAGTTTCTTGAAGAAAGATGATGTCCGATGGTGCATATGTACAAGGTTTTTAAAGGCTAGTTTTTTGGGCTCACTAGCCAACCCCCTACAATTGAAAGAAAGCACAATCATTTTGTAATATAGTCTGGGAATTTTGCCGCTCTAAGCTCCCCTTTGAGGGATAATTATTTTCCATTCACAATGTCAATGATGGCTTTGAGTTTGGCTTTAGAAAGTTCAAACTTTCTACCCCTGAGCTTTTTGACTTTCTCTGTATTTCGCATATTCCCCAAACCCGCAAACAATTCCTTTTCTCTGGGTCTCAGATTATAAGGGACAGTGTCAATGGAAAGGTTGGGGATAGTTGTAATGATGATGTCCATAGCCAGAGATATATTACTAACACACAGAGAGGGAGAGGAAGAAAACCTAGAGGGACTAGGCTTAGCCGAATAATTGAACAAAAGATCAAAAGAGTTAAAAATGGGAGAGGAGGGGCAAGGGTATGTACCCACTAAATCCGAAGCTGGATCAGCATGGAGGGGTAGCGGCTGCTCCACCACCATGTCCACCACCTCCATTTGGGCCACCTTCTCTGAGTTTGTGCTTTTATCAACCATTTGATCTTCACCCATCGGATTTTGTACTGCCCCTTCGACTAACAGAGCCCGACCGATCACCAAGTGTTGCTCTATCTGCGCAATAGCCACCTTATGCACCCCAATGTCTGCCTTTGTGGCGTCCCCCGAGCCTGGGGCCCCCTGTCTAAATCTGTCAAATTGGGAGGAGCCCTTATTTTGTTTACGACTTTTTTTAAAACCCAGAGGGAAATCTCTAGCCAAGTAGCGCAGTGTGTGGCATCTATGAAAACAGAACGGAAGGTGTTCGTAATCAATCGCCTTCTCGAGAGCGTGCCCTCCCGTGTTCAGGACAATTTTCCCAATCAGACCTTACGTTGGAGCCAGCTTAACCAGGGTTCTTGCAGTGTTCCTAGATCTAGACTCCAAGAAATACATATCTGCCTTTAGGTAGGTACCCAAACTATTCCCAATTTCCCTGAAAACCTGCATAACCCAAAAGTGGGGAGGTAGTGCCGGGAGGCGGACCCAAACCAAGATTTCATCCACCCACTCCCTATTAGCATCAAAAAACGACGTCCGTATTTTAAATAGGATAGGGGCAATATCAAATCCTCACTGATGAGCCAAAACCCATTCCAATGTTGCTGCATTTTTTAAAGTCACGATAAACCAGCCTTTAGACAACGTTATGACCTCAGCATCCTGATCGGGGGCCGCCGCCCAAAATTTTTGTATCCTATCCAAAATATAGTCCATAGAGAAGAATTTCCCTCTAGCCCTACCCACCAAGATTAGTTCAGAGGCCGCCATCACACTATCGAACTGTAGGTCGACCATGAAGATCAAGTTTGGACATTCAGAGCTTTCCATGATCGTCTTCCCTTTCTTTCTTTTTTTTCCCTTATTTTCATTGATTTTCACAGAAAATTTTGAAGACCGAGTGCCCCCTCCTAAAGAACCTCCCTTAGTCTGAGCGCCACATTCCCTGAATGACCCAATCCGACCCCCAATATTTCTCTGTCATGGCTTGGTTTTGAGCCCGCCTGGGATGGGCCCTTGCAAACCCTATCCGGATACCATGGTTTTCATGCCTTTGTAACTCTTCCTCTCTTCCATTGTAATCACCTGGAAGGCCCTAGAAACCCCCAATCAGACCACCCAGTGAGAACTTACCAAAACCTCCAGTAGAACCCCACTCCGGCCTAGTGAGAGGTGCTGTCCCATGTTCTATTGAAACCCCAAGTCCCACAGGGATATCAAAAACTGCCACAGGAGCGTCTGCCAAAATTTCTCCCGACTTGTTAACAAATGGAGATACGAGAATGATACCGCATGTAGTGCCACAGGTCGTTTTTCCCTCGACCCTAGCCCTAATAATAATTTCCTCCAAACCCCCCGAAAAGAAGTGTTCACGAGGCAAATATGACCTAGATGACCAGGAGGAGTAGCCAAAACTGTACTAGAAGTGAAAAAGGATATGCCTGAACCCAGACGTTTTTGTAGAGAGACAACCAACTCTATCCATCGTCCGGTGCCGAGAATGTGACAGATCAACATTTTTAAGGGAAGCAAAGCCCACCACAGGGTTCTACTTAGCTATTTCCTCCCCCCCCCCCCTTCACTTCATATGACCGAGAGGGAAGGCATACTTTAGCCAAATTAGGGCTTGTAGGGTATAAACCCCAAACAGACAGGATGTCTTCCACTTCTGGCTCCACATCCACTAATTCCTTGTCATTGCCCATTGAGAAAAAATGGCAATAAAAAAAAACCCCAACCCCAGACCGAAAGACCCAGCCGGATCAGTTGACCCCTACGACACCGCGAAAGACTTGGAGGACAAACCAAGTCACGACACTAGACAGAAAGTAGACAAAAATTTCGTAATAGGTAAAAACAGGAAACGACTAGCCAAAAACTCCCAGAGGAAAAAACCGGTCCTGAGATAGACCCAGTTGACAGACTAAAAGCCTCAACACATCTTTGACAGAAAACAAGACAAAATCGCAGTGAAAAACTGAGTATATGCTTACCTCCACCGGGAGTGATAAGGAGCAAACCGGCTAAAAACCACACATCGCACCAAAACCCCAACTTCCGAGGCAATAGTAGTTCCACCTTTCTAGGGCGACAAGAAAAATAATAGAAATATCGGACAAGAAGGGCTCAGAGGGGAGCTCCAGCCAGTAAACCGCAGAAAAAAAATAATTACCCACATCCGAGAGACCAAAAGAGTAAACCCCCGTCACGTGAGTGAGGGAGTTAATAAACTAGGATGACAACTGAAGTGGAGCGCCAAGTGTAAACTTCTTTGGAGTAAAGGTGCCCCCCCAACATCGTGGCCCACTTATCATTCCATAGTTGTCCCCCATGCCCAGCGCCAAAAGTCACACAGTCTATGCACCGTTCAATGCGCCAATTGCAACGAGTAGAGAAAAACTAGGGTTAGGGTTCCGCCATTGTCGCCAGGTTTCCAAGGTTTGAGAGGCCGCCGCACTTCTCGCAAAAATCCTATCTCAATAAATTTAATTATATTAAAGATGAACTATATTAAATCTCTGTAATTTAATTTTTTTATGTTATGGATTGGAAAAAAAGACCTCTAAATAAATTTACTCATAAAAGTCTCTACTTAAACTTAATATAACAAAAGGAACATAAATTAAATTAATAAATAAATAGAAATTAAATTGCATGTAAAATAACAAGTTTAGCAATTAGTTATTTAAAGTTAGCTAAAAATATTTTTAAATTTCTATAGATATAGATAACTAGATTAGTGGCTCAAGGCCTAAGACATCTAGAGTGAAACTCTGATTTTCCTTAAATAACCATAACCAGTCAACCTACAATTTTCTTCAATAATAACTAATAGCCGAGTGATGATTGAATTTCCTACCATGAAAAAAAACAACAAACAAAAAATCCTACCGATTTTTTCAAACAAACCAGCCTACCAATCACTAGCAAAAGAAATCCAAATATTTGAGAGAAACACAAAGAATCTAACAATAATAAGATAGTAAACGATAAACACTATGTTATGAGTTAATAATGAGTTGTTTACTGTTTTATGTTTATAGTTAGAATATTACTTTGTGCTGAATATGACATTATTAAAAAAAAATAAAAATAAAATAAAATGAAAGATAGAATATAATACCTCACGTTAATAATGAGTTGTTTACTGTTTTTATGTTTATAGTTGGAATATTACTTTGTGTTGAATATGACATTATTCCAAAAAAAAACAAATAAAATGAAAGATAGAATATAACTCACGACTATCACGTGTCCGCATACAGATGATGAAGGGTTAAAGCTCATGAAAAATACAGCACAGCTCCTTCAACCCGGCCTTGTAAGTCATGATCACTGTGATTAGTTAGAATATTACTTTGTGTTGAATATGACATTATTCCAAAAAAAAACAAATAAAATGAAAGATAGAATATAACTCACGACTATCACGTGTCCGCATACAGATGATGAAGGGTTAAAGCTCTGCCAGAAAATGCAACTGGCTCCTTCAGCGGCCTTGTAAGAAATTATGATGCTGTGATGTAAAAGTTGGAGGTCAGAAAAACATAGTAACGGTATCATTCCTTGGCATAAGTGTAGACACTGTGGTTGCAAAGGTTAAATTGAAAAATATAGTAACCAGGTGAAGATAGTGTGGAATACACTGTAAAATGTCGGTATCAGGATGCAAGGAAGGGCTTCCAGTAGAATAACTCCATCATGCGTACTCATCTACCAAATGAGCTTTATATAGGGCTGCGAAGTCACTCGACTCACTCAGAGGAATACTTCCCTACTCTACCCGTTTGATTGATTGATTGATTGTGGCTCATTTCGAAACTCTTCTCCTTTGATTGTGGCTACTTCACTAAGCCTCACAAACATGGAAACTAAGGCTTACGCTCAAGCGAAGATCGATGAGAATGATTGGATTATTCAGCTCAAGGAAATACTGCTGCAGGATAAAGAAGAGGGGGAGGAGTTCTGTGTGTCAATCTTTAATGTGCCGAAAGAGTTATTGGCACAGAACCCCGTAGCCTACACTCCTCAATCCGTTTCGATCGGTCCCTATCACCACGGGAGATCTGAGCTCTATGATATGGAGCGCTACAAAGTGGCAGCTGTTCGCAGATTTCAGAAAAGAATTAATGGACTCAAGTTTGAGCAAGTCGTTGTGGAGGAATTTAAGAAGTACGATGTGCAAATCCGGAGCTGCTATCACAAGTTCATCGACTATAAGGATGAAACCTTGGCGTGGATCATGGCTGTGGATGCCACCTTTCTTCTCGAGTGTTTGCAGTTTTATGTCAGAGATGTCGATAAAAGCTCGGACGTGGACGTGGACGTGAAGCAGCTGGGACGAGTCTTACATCTGACTGGCACCAGCTCCACCCACAACTCCATTTTAAGAGATCTCATGATGCTGGAAAATCAGTTGCCGCTCCTTCTTTTGCGAATACTTTTGGAGTTGCAGTTGGGTTCTAAATCCAAGGCAGAAGAGAGGCTCTCCAAGCTGCTGAGGCTTGTCTGCCAAGAATTATCGCCTTTCACCTTCAAGTTGCCCGTGGCTTCAAAGCTCCATATAAACGAGAACTGGCACGTGCTTGAGGTGCTGTATTACATTATCGTCCCTGATTCCAGCAATCCCAATTTAACTTCAACTGAGGAAGGGAAAGATACGGCTGATACAGAAAACATGTCAACCGTTACACAGGCTTTCAATTTGCTGTGGAAGACCCTCTCCTCTATTAAGGTAGGTCCCTTTCGACATCTTAAAGATTTGCCTCGGCGATTGCTGCACGGGAAGCCTCTGCGATTTCTGATGAAGTTGCCCTTGCGTCTTCTTTCTATTATTGGGAATCTGCCTGCTCTGAGTGCCCTGAAGAAACCCTTGTCACTGTTTGTCGATAAAGATGGCATGAAATCTGAGAAGGAAGATGCAGAAGGAGCCGAAGAGTGGGAAGTTGAAGAATCCACCGAAAAAATCATACCGCCCACGCGAGACGAACTAGCTATTCCATCCGTGGCCGCTTTATCCTCTGCGGGAGTCAAATTCATTTCTACCGACGGAGACCTCACCTCAATAAAATTTGATGTGAAGACTGCCACGCTCTACCTCCCCAAGGTAAAGTTGAATACCAACACGGAGGTCGTCTTGAGAAATCTGGTGGCATTTGAAGCCTCTGCGGCCCCAGGCGCGCTGGTTTTCACGCGGTACGCCGATTTCATCAACGGCATGATCGACAGTGCAGAAGATGTTAGATTGCTGAATGAGAGCAGAATTATTTCAAACGGCCTCCAAAATGACCAAGCGGTTGCGAACCTGTGGAACAGCATGGGTAAGTGCGTTCCTCTCACAAAAGTTGCATATCTGGACAAAGTTATAAAAGACATTAACCAACATTATAACAGAAAATGGAATGTTGTGGTGTTGGGGTTTGTGAACCAACGCCTATTCGGGTCGTGGAAATTCCTTTCGCTGTTAGCTGCAGCGATACTTTTGGTGGTGACTTGTTTGCAGGCTTTCTGCTCGGTCTATAATTGCAAGAAGTGGTTTCATCAGACTGGCCCTTAATCTAAATATATGTTGGTTTGGTTGTCATATATTGTGTGTATATGGTAGTACTGAAAATCGCACCGCAGTCCAGTTGAGGACTGCCGCTTCCATTGATTTCCAAGATGTTTGTAAGCTTTTCTGTGATTTTGTTTGCTGTCACCGCGCACGGCATTGTTGCCCTTGTTGTAATAGAGCCACTGAATATTATATTGGTGTGGAGCCCCGCTAAATATTAGATTGGTGTGGAGAAAGGATCAGCTGACTCCATATTTTGCAGTTGATAGTGAGTTAGTGCAACAATACAAGAAAAAAATTATTATAGAATAATTGTGTGCATACTCCCAGGTTAATTAGATTATTTTCCAAAAATTCACTGAATTCACTCATTTTATGAATTTGAGCCATGTTTGGTAAATACTCGTTTCAAAAAGTTATAAAGGTGAAGATAAATGAAAAGTAATCGCGGGAGGAGAAAAAGATGTAAAATATTAATTTTCCAATTAAGATTATTATTATTATTATTATTTTAGAAATAGAAATAAATAAACTTGAATTTTATCATTTTAATTAAAAATAAATAAATTTCAGTGTAAAAGGATTTTTACAGCGAGAAAATAAATTTTACTACTCATCATTAAAAGTAAAAATTATAGAGATATAACTTCACTAATTATAAAAATATATATTTTTCTTGTTGTTTCTAATTTTGTTATTTTATTTTTAATTTGGATATTTTGAATAGTGATAATATGATGTCAAATAGAATATACTATTTTTGTATTTAAAATAATTTTCAAAATTTAAATTAGAAAATTATATATAATTAATATTCAAATTTTAAAATTATATTTTCATATGTTTAATATATTTTATATATTGTTAATGGTGGAAGTAATCTTGGAACCTATTCATCATTTAGGTTTGTATTTATTTTAATTATGTTTTATTTATATTATGGCCCATCGTAAGTATTGATCTAATATAAGTGGAGAAAGATCAAAGTGCTTCATGTGCAAGCTTTTTTTTAGAGTGCAAAATACAATGTGTAATTTTTTATTGTTTAAATTGTATTTTTGAATGCTATATAGAGTATATATAAGATCAAATAAATGTTTTAACATAAAAGATTAATTTTATCACATCGAGATATTTTATCAAGGCAAATTAATATGGTTTTTTAATTATTAATATATTTTGAAGTATATGTCAATATCAATTAATATTAAAGTATTTTATTGATAACCCACATTGAATATTATTTTAGTATGAAACATTGAAATAATTTATTTTAACAAATTTTTCTCTATATAGATATATATGAAGTTGATATGGATATAAATTAGTTAATATAGATCTTCAAATAGTTTATTTAAATGTTAACGTTTAAACATCTTACTCACACGTTTTTTTTTACTTCTAATTACTTTATACCATTTTCAATTTTTTTTAACTATAGCCAACATTATTTTTCTAATTACTTTACAATATATTCATTTTTTTCTATTATTATAGTAGACATTATTTTTCCAATTACTTTACAAGATATTCAATTTCTTTTATTAGAGCATACATTATTTTTCTATTTAGAGCATATTTTTATGCATTTTTATTTGAAAACAACTTCCCTAGCTGCCAATGTGTCCATGTCTGAGCCATTGGATCAAATGTTAGATGATTGAAATGTTTTAGGCCATTAGATCTACAAGTATATATATATATATATATATATATATATATATATATATTTTTTTTTTTTTTTTTTCTTTTTTTCTTTTTTTCTTTTTTTTTCTTTTTAATAAGTTAGATTGATTTTGTGTATAATAGAAATGTTGTAATGTCATGTTTAACATTTTGACTATGTCAAATTACACAAAAATAAAAATAAAAGTAAATAAAATAAAATTTTTTAACATAATGTAATGAACATTTTAACTAGGTCAAAATACAATAAAAAATAAAAAATAATAAAATAAAATAATAATAAACTATAAAAGGAACCCATGGTATTGACCCATGGTATTCATGTGGAATATAGTTTATTTAAAGTTTGACTATGTCAAATTACACAAAAATAAAAATAAAAGTAAATTAAATAAAAAGTTTAACATAATGTAATGAACATTTTAAATAGGTCAAAATACAATAAAATATAAAAATAATAAAATAAAATAATAATAAACTATAAAACAGCCCATGGTATTGACCCAGGTATTCATGTAGAATATAGTTTATTTAAAGGGCTAAATTAAGATGGCCTAGATCAATCTTGACTCTGGATCTACCGAGAGCCAACATGGATCAAATGTCTTCATATGAAAACCTATTTTAGAGCGAAAAGAAAATTGATCCCTCTGATAAATAATATAGATATAAACTAACTATTTAATAAAATTAATTTTATTTGTTTATAACCATTATTCTTTTAAAATTTTACTCAATAAAATGTATCGAAATTTTCATACATCCAAATATACATAGTTTTTACAATTGTTTTATTATTCACGAGTAGTATTTCTTAATATATAAAAAATTAAATTAATAATGAAAAAATTTAATACCTAATTGTAGCTAAAAATATTATATGCTTTTACTTTATAATCATAAACAAACTTCATATTATATGATGTCAAACTTGCTGAACATTTTATTTTGAAATTTTAAACAAATTTTTTCACTACATAATTTTATCTTTTATTATTTTTTGATTTTTCAATTCAAACAAAACTTACAAAAGAAAAAACCCACTCAGTCCTTACTGTAGATTATAGTTTTACAAAATTGACACTATGTGATTAACTGTGGCTGACAAATTTGTTAAGTTGTTGTTAAGAAGTAAACATTATTGTTGTTTTATTTTATTAAACACAATATTTGAAAAAAAATTAATTTTGGTTTTGAAATAAAAGATTACTTGTGAAATTAGTTTCATAAGTAAAGACTCGTGGTAAAAGTAAATTCAAGATTAGGAGTTAGTTGAACAGAAAAATAGTTCCACAGTTACCCAAAGAAACTCTGAAATAAATAGGAGATTTTCAGGAGCTTTGGGGGTTCTATTGGAGAACTGAGAAATGAATGGTCATCCTGAGAAGTAAATCCCTGTAGGGAAATTTACAGTGGAGACCTTTCGACTGGAATTAGAAAGTTGGACCGGATTGTCTCAAAATTTTCTTCCAGATTTCTGTAATCAACGAAGAAATCACACATCAGTCAGAAAATATTATACATATGAGTAGGAATCTGTTGTTTCTTATATTAGTAGTCTTTTCTGGTTATATGTTCCAAAATAAGCATACTGGAAAAAAAATCACTGTAGAGTTGAATGTTTACTGGAGTTAATAATTATAATAAGAGAAGTTGCAGGTAGGAAGAAAGCTTGAGAAAAGAATATTATTTAGTAGGTAAATAATAATATTTCTTTCTCTTATTTCCTCTCTGTGCAATTATTTAAGTTTTGTTTTCTTCTTATTTAATGGAGTAAGCTAGGGTTAGTAAGGACTATTAATAGAGACTCTGAGACCAGAATCTTAGTTGGTCGTCCTTATCCTATGATAATACACGGAACTTGAAGTGGTCCGGTCACTTACTGTTAGTGTTAATGTTCTTCTTTTCTGTCTTTAGTATACTTGAAAATAATGAAAAGAAGCTCGCAAACCAGTAAAGAGAATAATGAAATAGCACAAGTTTACATTAATAGAAATAAGTGAGATGTAGCACAACCTATAGGGTAAAGAAAGACTGTGGAAATTACTTTCTTGACATTACCAAGACAGAAGCTAAATAGAAAAGCATGCAAGGGAGAAATCGTTGATAAGTGCGCGAACGAAGTTGAACATCCATGCATGCTGGTAAATGCAACCATAATATAAATAATGTATATAGAATTTTGAACAATAGGAACACAAAATGTGAGCTGAAGATTTAATCAATAACTGTGTAGAAAAGAACAGTAGAGACTGTATAATAATCTTCAGAGAAAACATTTTCAACATGGTAAAGTATAGATATATATTATATGCATCAAAACTCCATATAATACAAGAGTTTACTCATTAAGAAAAAAGACAATATAGTATCAGTCAATTGTGCGAGTGTAAAACCCCGACCCTCTGGAGCAGTAATCTATTGCAAATGATGGAATGTATCATTAAAAGTATAGTTATTTAAATAAAACTATCATAGTTAACTGTTTATACAGAATGAGGCTCGTTGCCTAAACCAGAGAAAATAACCCTTACGCTCGTGAGAGCTAGGGTAATACTTAAATAAAACAAATATCAACCCCAACGAACAATAGCTTCAAGGGAAGCGACAACCAGAATCTAAGACTTCAAGACTGCCACTCAAGAGCTTTAAGAGATAACTATGCATGGCCGAAAAGTAAACTAGTCGATTGCGGACTTAGTGTTGAACCCAGTAATTTATAGAGGTACCTGTGAGCGAAGCAGGAACCTAATTAGAATTGAAAACATGGGATTAAGCTTGTACTCCGGGCAGAAACTCTAAAAATAATTGCAGAGACAGAAGTCACAATACTTGTAGCAAGGACAACAAAGGTGATTATGGTCACGACAGAAAGGCAATACAACATATTTCCGCAATAATAAATCTCAAAATTTTGCGAGTAAAGAAAACTTACCTGAAGAGTATGAGTCAAAGAAGGGTGTGCCAAAGCCGATTTGTAGAGAAACTGATAATTACAGTAAACCCAATGCACAACACCAACGAAAAAAAAATTAAACTCAGAGACCATATGTGTAACCAGAAGCAAACTAAGAAGTTTTATTCTACATTAGAGCTGGTCATAGATCAAAATGAAAAGGGCTAACAACGGCAGCTTACCAGTAATAAGGCCGGGCATTCTCTGCCGAGCGGATGCCTTCTAGCGCTATGTTTCATTGGGCCGAAAAGGCTAAAGGAATCAAGCCGGTGGAGAAACCCTGGAGCTACAGAGCAGCAACCCAAACCCTCAAACGAATGATTGGCAAAGGAGAAATGGTTACAAAGGATAGTCATTAGATAACCCTAATGCACGCTCACCATCTGATCAAATCCAAATCGACGGTAGATGAGATGCCAAATTCCAACCAAGCTGGATAATGCAGGCCAGGTGTGGAAGGGTCGAGAAATACAATTTGTAAATACCATTTGTACGTTGAAAATCCAATGATATTAATTTCCATGATGATTTCGAGGCAAACAATCATGTGGGCATGATGCAATCGCATCGAATCTCTATTGAAGAAATTATTAAACCAATGTTTGTGAAAGTTAAATGTCAAGGTTTTATAAATCTATAGTATAGTACCCAGATTACATTGCGTGTGCATATACATTAATAGTACCATAGCAATAATATCCGGGAGAAGGACATTTAAAACCCAAGCCCAAAAAATGTAACGAATTGATATTTTATGCAATTGTAATTTCCATTAGGTCTATGCTTGGTTAATATAGTTAATGACTCACGGATAAACTTTAAATGCATACAATATATATATATATATATATATATATATATATATATATATATATATATATATATATATATATATATATATCTCTTACTTATAAATAATTTATTTTAACATGGTTGTATTGACGATATTTACAGTGGTATGGAACGATGTACAATACTGAGACCTTACCTGGGTCTTCAACGTCAAATTGTGTGTTTACTGATGCACAGTCAGATGAAAAGGTTAACATGACAAATGAGAAGGACAACCTTACAGCAGCCACCTCGAAATGCTGAGGAGACCCAACCCCAACAGGAAAGGAATCCCGAAATGTGGGTTCAGTTGGGGATGGAATAGCATCAACAGGCTAGCAGGCTGTTAGAAGAGCAACAACATCAAACTAGCATATTGTTAATAATGATGCAAAAGCTGCAAGAAGAAATGGAAAGAGTACGAAATGATAATGCAAGGTTGATGTAGGAGCAGGAGAGAATTTTGAAGAGTCTCTCAGATAAACAAAACCAAAGAATTGAGAAGCCTAGTACTGATAGAGAATCTCAAGAAGGAAATGAACAGAAAACAAGAGATCATGATACAGGCCAAAAAGAAAGAAGTCCGTCTCAGCGAAGTAATCAAAATAAAAATTTTAATGAAGCCGAATCTGATAATGAGACAGAACAGAAGGAAAGTAAAAAGCAAAAGATAGAGCTGCACGGTGAATTTAGAATGATAAAGCCACCCACATTTGATGGAGTGGAAGAATAGGTAGCCGAGGCGTGGCTGATTAATATGAACAAGTATTTTCATGTATACGCTTATAACAGTAAACTTAAGGCCCGGTTAGCTATTTACCAATTAAGAGAGAAAGCCACCTTGTGGTGGGAAGAAGTGAAAAAAATTCTTGGAATAGACGATCAAGATGTAACATGGGATAGGTTTCAACAGTATTTTAAAGATAAGTACCTGATAGAGCACTTTTATAATGAAAAATCTCGAGAATTCCACCTTTTGAAACTTGGACAACTGACTATGGACGAGTTTATCACTAACTTTACTTCATTACTGTGTTACGTACCTTACTTAAGGGATGAGAAAGCTAAAGTACAAAGGTTCCTGAGTAGTTTACCCACTCATATGAAGGAACTCATAGAATTTTTAAATCCCAAAATAATGGATGAGGCCATTAGAAAGGCTAGAATGTGCTATCAACAAGCTAAAGCCAAGACAGATCAAGGAAAAGGATGGCAGCCAAGGAAAGAAAACAAGAGTAGTGTTGGTTTTAAAAGAGGGAAAACCAGTAATTTTAAAAGCACAGCAAAGAGCCCAGTTAGTAGGTAGTTTGGTAAGAACCACCAAAGGGTTAGGTGGCCTGTAGAAGATAAAACCGTTGAAGCTTCTAGTAAACCGGAGCAACCTCAAAACCAGAAGCCACCTCTATAGTGTTGGGGTTGTGGAGAGGCACACTATTACCGAAACTGCCCATAGCGGGGTAGAAATGAAGCGGTAACCAATCTGCAGGAAGCCTCAACAGTGGGAGATGCTGCTCGAAACATACCCAGAATTAATTCAGCATTGGAGGATCGACAAGCTGATTACCAACCTACCATGATTGAACTAGAAGGTGAACTGTTATCTCAAAATGTTTCTGTTTTGGTAGATCCGGGAGCAAGTTTAAGCTATATAAGTCCTAAATTAGTAGAGATTTGTAAATTACAAAGTCAAAAATTTAGGAAATCATGGTTATTCCAGTTGGCTACTGGAGCCAAGAGACAAGTTAGCGCCAAAATACCAAATTGTGCACTACAAATCGATGGACAACAACTAACTATGGATTTGAATATTTTGCCCTTGGGATCTTATGATGTGCTGCTTGGTATGGATTGGTTGGAAAAGCATTGGACTCTAGTAGATTGCAAAGAGAAGATTATCTACTACAGAAATGAGGATGGCACCCGTCAAGAAATTCAAGGAATAAAGAAACCAGTACAGTTGCGCCCAATTACAGCTTCCCAAATGGGTAAATGCATGAGGAAGGGACGTCAACTGTATGCTATACAAGTGGGTTTTTCTTATTCTAAAGAAAAAGATCCTATGCTAGAAAATATACCTATAGTGTAGGAATTCAAGGATGTATTTCCATAAGAAATACTAGGATTTCCACCTAGAAGGGATATAGACTTTACAATTGAATTTCTTCCAGGAGCATCACCGATTTCAAGAGCACCCTATCGAATGAGTGTGCCAGAATTAACTGAGTTAAAAATGCAGCTTCAAGAATTATTAGACAAGGGATATATACGACCAAGTGTATCTCCCTAGGGAGCACCTATATTGTTCGTTAAAAAGAAGGACAAAACCATGCGTATGTGCATGGATTACCATTAGTTAAACAAATTAACCGTCAAGAACAGATATCCCGTACCACGAATTGATGATATGTTTGACCAGGTAAGAGGAGCTACTGTATTTTCAAAAATTGATTTGAGATCAGGTTATCATCAAATCCGGATCAAAGATGAAGATATACACAAAAATGCTTTTCGTACAAGATATGGTCACTATGAATTCGTGGTGCTACCTTTCGGGCTGACTAATGCACCAGCCACTTTTATGACACTGATGCATAGTATATTTCACCCATATTTAGATAAATTTGTGCTAATTTTCATTGACGAATTTTTGGTCTATTCTAAGAATGTGGAAGAACACAAGGAGCATTTGCGAATGGTACTAGAGATGTTAAGAAAGCATCAGTTATATGCGAAATTTAGAAAATGTGATTTCTTCAAGGAAGAAATACAATATCTGGGACATGTGATATCTGTGGAAGGTATAAGAGTGGACCCGGAGAAAATCAGAACAATCATGGAATGGAAAGTGCCACAAAATGTGGCAGATATAAGATCACTTATGGGACTTGCTGGTTATTACCGGCGATTTATTAAAGGATTTTCAAAGATTTCCTTCCCTATTACCTCTCTACAAGGGAAGGGAAAAATATTTAAATAGACAAAAGAATGTCAAGACAGCTTTGAAAAGCTGAAACAATTATTAACATCAGCACCAGTGTTAAGTGTAGCTGACCCAAATAAGGAATTCGAAGTTTTCACGGATGCATGCAAGGAGGGTGTTGGGGCAATTTTATCACAAGAAGGAAAGGTAATTGCATATGAATCTCGTAAGTTAAAATATCATGAGTAGCGATACTCAGCTTATGATTTGGAGCTGACTATAGTTGTGCACGGCCTCTGGGTGTGGAGACACTACTTACTTGGGAAAATATTTGTGTTGAAGACAGATCATAGCAGTTTAACCAGCTATTTCAAACAAGCTGATTTAAACTCCCGACAAGTAAGGTGGAATGCCTTCTTGAGCGAGTTTGAAATTGACACGCAGCATGTAAAAGGAAAGGAAAACCGGGTTGCGGATGCACTGAGCAGGAAGCTGCATAACATCTATGAATTATATGTTAACGAAGTTGAATGCAGATTCCTAGATCAAATCAGAAAAAAGGCAAGAAAAGATCCTGAATATGAATTTTTGTGGCAACAAGCACAAGAATCTAAAGAAAAAGGAAAGTTAGGAGATTATGAAATCAACCAGGATGGATTGCTGGTTTTCAGGAAAATAATAGTCATCCCAAATAGAATGGAGTTGAAGACTCTAATATTGGATGAATATCATAGAAGCAATTATGCAGGGCATCCTGGATACCAAAAGATGTTGATAGAAATAAGAAAGGACTACAGTAGGCCGGGTATGAGAAAAGATATAGAAACCTATCTAAACAAGTGTTTAGAGTGCTAGCAGGTGAAAGTGGAACACCGACATCCGGCTGGGTTAATGCAACCTATACCAATTCCTGAATGGAAATGGGAAGTGATTTCATTAGATTTCATCACTAGACTACGAAGATCAAAACGAGGTAATGCCTCAATAATGGTAGTAGTAGACCGATTGAGTAAATCGGAACACTTCATACCAGTTCAGTCCACATATAAGACAATATAGATAGCAGATTTATTTATGCGAGAGATTTTTAGACTGCATGGCATTCCTAAAACTATGATTTCAGATAGGGATATAAAATTTACATCAGCTTTTTGGAAAGCACTGTTTACGGGTTTAGGGACTCAAATTAATTTCAGTACTGCGTACCATCCATAAACGGACAGGAAAACAGAATGAGTAAATCAAGTGCTGGAAGACATGTTGAGAATGTATGTTATGCAGCAACCGACTAAGTGGGAATAATATTTATACTTAGTAGAATTTGAATATAATAACGGTTATGAAGAATCGTTAAAAATGAGTCTATTTGAAGCCCTATGTGGGCAACAGTGTAGACCTCCTATCAATTGGAGTAGTCCCAAGACCAAGCTCATGCTAGGACCAGACATGCTAGCGGAAATGGAGTTAGAAGTGAAGAAAATCAGACATAATTTAAAAGCAGCTCAAGACAGGAAAAAAGTGTACGCAGATAAAAAGAGATCATATCGTGAATATGAAGTGGGGGATCACGTGTAGGTGAGAATTAAGCCAAAGAAGAAAACGTTAAGATGGGCATCTTGTGCAAAACTAGCTCCCATATTTTGTGGTCCTTTCCAAATACTAGAAAAAGTAGGGCTAGTGGCTTGTCGGTTGGCCCCTCCCAGCCATATCTGAGTACATAATGTTTTCCATGTATCATTATTAAAGCGATAGATTCATGATTCGAGACCTATAATCCATTGGCAGAACATTCAGGTAGTGGATAAGCACAATAGTTAAAATATTACATGTTAAAGACTTATTTAAACTAATACAAAATCTATTGTATGCAGGTAGAACCGAATGGAGAATTTTTGGTCGAGCCTCATATTATAATCGACTGGAGGGAAATCATGCTCCAGAAATGAGACATCGCCCAGGTTAAAGTGAAATGGAGGCACTTTGGCCCGGAAGAGGCCACCTGGGAGGACGAAAGTTTTGTGCAGGAAGCATATCCTGAACTTTTTGATAATCTGGAGTAAGAACACCGAGGACACTGTTCTCTTTCAGAGGGGGGAAACTGTAACCACTGCCTTAGAGGCTGACAAATTTGTTAAGCTGTTGTTAAGAAGTAAACATTATTATTGTTTTATTTTATTAAATAGAATATTTGAAAAAAAATTAATTTTGGTTTTGAAATAAAAGATTACTTATGAAATTAGTTTCATACGTAAATACTGGTGGTAAAAGTAAATTCAATATTAGGAGTTAGTTGAACAGAAAAATAGTTCCACAGTTACCCAAAGACACTCTGAAATAAATAGGAGATTTTCAGGAGCTTTGGGGGTTCTGTTGGAAAACTCAGATATGAATGGTCATCCTGAGAAGTAAATCCCTGTAGGGAAATTTACAGTGGAGACCTTTTCACCGGAATTAGAAAGTTGGACCGGATTGTCCCGAAATTTTCTTCCAGATTTCTGTAATCAACGAAGACTCAGTCTTGGAGCTCCGGGAAGAGTTGGAGGACGTAATTTCCCCACTCGTGGAAGGGAGGAAATCACACATCAGTCAGAAAATATTATACAGATGAGTAGGAATCTGTTGTTTCTTATATTAGTAGTCTTTTCTGGTTATTTGTTCCAAAATAAGCATACTGGAAAAAAAATCACTGTAGAATTGAATGTTTACTGGAGTTAATAATCATAATAGGAGAAGTTGCAGGTAGGAAGAAAGCTTGAGAAAAGAAGATTATTTAGTAGGTAAATAATAATATTTCTTGTTCTTATTTCCTCTCTGTGCAATTATTTAAGTTTTTTTTTCTTCTTATTAAATGGAGTAAGCTAAGGTTAGTAAGGACTGTTAACAGAGACTCTGAGACCAAAATCTCAGTTGGTCGTCCTTATCCTATGATAATACACAAAACTTGAAGTGGTCCGGTCACTTACTGTTAGTGTTAATGTTCTTCTTTTCTATCTTTAGTATACTTGAAAATAATGAAAAGAAGCCCGCAAACCATTAAAGAGAATAATGAAATACCACAGGTGTACATTAATAGAAATAAGTGAGATGTAACACAACCTACAGGGTAAAGAAAGACTGTGGAAATTACTTTCTTGACATTACCAAGAAAGAAGCTAAATAGAAAAGCATTCAAGGGAGAAATCGTTGATAAGTGCGCTAACGAAGTTGAACCATAATATAAATACTGTATATAGAATTTCGAACAATAGGAACACAAAATGGGAGTTGATGATTTAATCAATAACTGTGTAGAAAAAAATAGCAGAGACTGTATAATAATCTTTAGAGAAAACTTTTTCAACATGGTAAAGTATAGATATATATTATATGCATCAAAACTCCATATAACACAAGAGTTTACTCATTAAAAAAAGGACAATATAGTATCAGTCAATTGTGGAGGTGTAAAACCCCGACCCTCTGGAGCAGTAATCTATTGCAACCAAAGGAATGTATCATTACAAGTACATTTCTTTAAATAAAACTATCATATTTAACTGTTTATACAGAATGAGGCCTGTGGCCTAAACCAGAGAAAATAACCCTTACGCTCGTGAGAGCTAGGGTAATACTTAAATAAAGCAAATATCAACCCCAATGAACAATAGCTTCAAGGGAAGCGACAGCCAGAATCTAAGACTTCAAGACTGCCACTCAAGAGCTTTAAGAGATAACTATGCATGGCCGAAAACTAAACTAGTCGATTGCCGACTTAGTGTTGAACCCAATAATTTATAGAGGTACCTGTGAGCGAAGCGGGAACCTGTTTAGAATCGGAAGCCTGGGATTAAGCTCGTACTCTGGGAAGAAAATATAAAAATAATTACAGAGACAGAAGTCACAATCCATGTAGCAAGGACAACAGAGGTGATTATGGTCATGAAGGTAAGGCAATACAACATATTTCTGCAATAATAAATCTTGGAATTCTGCGAGTAAAAAAAACTTACCTGAAGAGTATGAGTCAAAGAAGGGTGTGCCAAAGCCGATTTGTAGAGAAACTGATAATTACAGTAAACGCCATGCACAACACCAACAAAAAAAAAATTAAACTCAGAGACCATATGTGTAACACGGAAGAAAACTAAGAAGTTTTATTCGGCATTAGAGCTGGTCATAGATAATAAAAAAAAAAGGGATAACAGTGGCAACTTACCAATAATAAGGTCGGGCATTCTCTTCCGAGCAGACGCCTTCTAGCGCTGTGTTGCATTGGGCCGAAAAGGTCAAAGGAATAAAGCTGGTGGAGAAACCCTGGAGCTGCAGAGCAACAACCAAAACCCTTGAATGAATGATTGGCAAAGGAGAAACGGTTACGAAGGATAGTCATTAGATAACCCTAATGCATTCTCACCGTTTGATCAAATCCAAATCGACGGTAGATGAGATGCCAAATGCCAACCAAGCCGGATAATGCAGGCCAGATGTGGAAGGGTCGAGAAATACAATTTGTAAATACCCTTTGTACATTGAAAATAGAATGATATTAATTTCCATGATGATGTTGAGGCAAACAATCATGTGGGCATGATGCAATTGCATGAAATCTCTATTGAAGAAATTATTAAACCAATGTTTGCGTAAGTTAAATGTCAAGGTTTTATAAATCTATAGTATAGTACCCATATTACATTGCGTGCACATATACATTAATAGTACCATAGCAATAATATCCGGGAGAAAGACATTTAAAACCCAAGCCTCGAAAATGTAACGAATTGATATTTGATGCAATGGTAATTGACATAAGGTCTGTGCTTGGTTAATATAGTTAATGACTCACGGATAAACAGTGAATGCATACAATAAATAATTTTTTTTTTTTTTCACTTATGTTAATTTATTTTAACATGGTTGGATTGATATGTTACATTAACAATAGAGTAAGTTGAGATAGCCCTAAGGGGTTCTTTTACAATTTTTATCATAACCTTTCCCTCCATCAAATATATATTGTAGAGTCTTTTGAAGAGAGAGTATATTGTAGTTTATAACCTAATTGACAATCAAAGAAAATGGCTTGGTATTTCACAAAGTATTAGTTTGTAACCTAATCCACAATCAAATAAAATTGCCAGGGATGTCACAAGTTATCATTCACACAATAATCTATTGATGTTCTCAGTTGAAATGGATCCTATTAGATGCATGGTGGCCAGAGACACTAAAAATTGAAAACAGATATCTGTTATGACATCCATATTCTCTACAAACCATCCAAATTTCCCATCTTTTACAACAATTTCTAACAATAACTGCTCAATTTACTCTCCAATTTTTGAAACCCCCACCCATGCTGAGGAGATCGGAGTGTAAAATAAAATGTTCCTATAGTTTTTTTAAATGGTTCATAAACAAAACAGACAATGATAAAGTCAATATTGTGGTATAATAACTGATTTTTGAATCATTGTGACAAACAACACCATACATTAGTTCACAGAATATATCTAATGGTATAAGGATCTGAGATGATAACAATGTTTTGAATCATGATAACTAGGTGACAACCAAAAATAAGTTTTAGCCACAAGAAAAACAATCACAAAAACTCAAAGAATATATCCAAGGTTGCAATGAACTCTAATGGAAATCGTGGGAATTTTAGTGAACATAGAACACCACCCTAAAAATTCTATACTCTTGATCAATTTAGAATAACCTAAGATGTCTAGATTGGAAGCCGAGGTGGGTGGTAAAATAATTGAGGATGCGCCTCCAAGGGTAAGGGAATTTAGATACACTATCCTTCCACCAAAGCTATAAAAAGTGAGACTTGTAGATTATAGTTTTACAAAATTGACACTCAGTGATTAAGAATAAGTTAAAAAAATTACGTATTTAAAAAGTAATAAGAGGAAGGTACACCAGAGCCATGGTAATTAATGTGATTCTTTGTACTATTTTTATTTAAAATAGTAATTTGTATTTGTATTTTTTAAATGAATATTGTTAAATGTGTTCTAATATTTATTTTTATTTAAAATAGTAATTTTTATTTTTATTTTTTAAAATGAATATTGCTAAATGTGTAATTGAGTAAAATTTATTAAATTGATATTCTAATTTTTAAGATATTTATTTAAAAAATTCAAAGTATGGTGAGTTTTGTTTTATTAAGCTTTGAGTCTATATGTGGAGAGAATGAATCGATCTCAAGTCCCAAACAAGATTCTCATGCCCCAAACAAGATTCTTCTTTCTCTTCTTATTCTAGCTTGCACCTTGACACTCCTCTCCTCCTCTCTGTACAAATTTAAACTATGAGGCACAAGGTAGTTGTTGCATATAGGAACATTTAGATATGATAAGAAAAATGTGAGACTCTATTGTAATTTTGTCTACAAATATGATGGAAAATGTGCTATAAATGTTGACAATTTCATGTTTAATGTAGTATAAGCCACATGAAAATTTACAGTCTTGTATACAAGATCAAGAAAGTTATGCCCAATATCCAACACCATAGAGCAAGACATATTCATCAATTCGATAGTTGCCTATGCCCAATATCCAACACCATAGAGTAATACATGTTCACCAATTCAATAGTTGCATATTCCCAATATCCAACACCATAGAGCAAGACATGTTCACCAATTCAATAGTTGCTTCCAAACCTTTCTCAGTGTTAGAGTTGTTTTCTCACTAAAAAATTTTTTACTGCTCTTGAACTGATGAAAGCCATCATTGTTTCATATATGAGAATTTAATTCTGATAAGAAAATTGTGATATATTCTATTATCCCTTTTTAGTTTGTTAATGATTCAATTAAGATTAACATTTGTATGTTATCATGAGGAGGATTTTTATTTTTCATGTCAATTACCTTTTATAACTCTAGGATGTTCTTAATATTGCCTTTGTTTTTAATAAATGGAACTCAATTATATAATTAAAAATATGATTAGGTAAGATAATTTTAGGATTATAATTTTTTTTTTCCCAAGTTGACAATGTGAATGCTTATTTACCTAAATTTGGCTCCCATGTTCGATATCTCCCCATGGGGTTTGAAGACAATAGGTAATGGAAATCCAATGACATATAAAACAAGTAATTTATACATCAAAAAATCAGTTCTATATATTATAGTAGTTCTCGCTTGAGTAATCTTTCAATTTGGCATTCAATTCTTTATTAATAAAGTTATTTTACTTAGTAGGGAGTACAATAATTTTGTAATAAAATATTAGGAGAAAACATATTCACAATATAATTTATTTGAATAAATAGATGTGTGTAAAATAGTTTAATAGGAAACTAGATTTGTAATTATAAAATATAAAACTATAACCTAAAATTGTGAAATTACTTTGTATTTTTTGTTTCTTATGTATATAGAGAAAGAGTAAACCAAGTTTAGAGTTAAGAAAATAAACCATAACATAAAGAACAATATCTCCTTCCAAAAATGTCTCCATATTAAAATGACATTCACTTTCTTGTATACAAAGACTATTGTTATTCATATACAATATACAATTTCTGACAAGCATGCAATTAACGCTCGGATATGTAGATGAACTTGGAGTAAACTCTATTTCTATTAATAAAAAATCTCTTTATTTACATCTATGCTAGATATATTGTACTTGAATGTATTTCAAATATCTTATTTGAGTTACATGCTTGTTTTAGAGGATTATTAATCACCAAAGGATTTTCACCCCCAATTTCCTATTTCAATATCTATAACAAAATTTTATATATGTGAACAAATTATGTTTGTTTATATATATTTTTTCACCCACAATTGCCTATTTCAATATCTATAACAAAATTTTCTGGTTGAAAACTCTTATCATCAATACCTTTGAAACCTCCACGACCTGCTTCCATGGAAGCAAAAATTTCCTTTCATTCCTTCAAGTTGGCTCCTTCGCTGCAACAAATTAGTTATTCTAGGCTACTCTTTCCTATGCTATTGCCTTACAGCGTTTCTTTTGCAACATGTGGTGAAATTGCTACTTTTATTTTATTTGGGATCAAATTCCATGAGTCGCAAACCTTTCCTCAAATTCCACACTCCAAAAAGAAGGTTTGCACATGGAGAAATTTTTAATTCTTTATTGATACGGCTATTAAATTTTTTTTTTTTTATGAGCCGCATTATTTAAATGTTTTGTACAGTTATTTAAATCTTTTCATTTTTATATTTTTAATTATTTTCACCCTTACACATCATATTGGGCTATACAATGTCACTCTGGCACAATGAGTGGAATATCAATAATTAAATTATATATTTTAAATTTTATGGAGCTTTATGTAGATGGTAATTAGATGTAGTTTTAAGATATTCCATAATATTAAGGTTAGTGGTGACTAATTTTATTTGGAGAATTAAAAAAGAAAAAAATAATTATATAATGAATGGTAACATTATGGAGCACTTTATAAAATTGTTGACGTGTCCAACATTTAGGGTGAACACATCACTCATTTTTAGGATGTAACACCCAGTTTTATGAATTGATTAAGTCAACCTACTTTATGATACATTAATACTTTCTTTTAATTAAGATAGCTAACAAATGTGATATTTGTTAGTATATTTTGCATTTAATCATAATAAAAGAAAATATGAATGATTTATGGAGTACAAGAGAAGTTAAATGAATGGTAATTGTTGCCAGGACCCCAAAGTAAAAATATATACAGTTCTGACAGTTACCTTCCCAAAAAAATGATTTAATGAAAATCCTAAAGGGGGAAAGGGGTTATGTGCAGAAGGAAGAAAAATGGGTTAAACAACTGGAAGTTGCTAGAAATTGTCCAGAGCTGGCAGGTTGGCCAGTGGATCTCTAGACCCTAAGGTGTATAGAATGAATTGGAGATCCTAAGGCCTATCTTATCCTATATTTCACAGTCTATTGTATAAAACTCTGGGAAGGTGCACGAGGGGAGTAGAGGATGTGAATTTCCTCTCTCAGGTTGGGAGGACCATCAGTTAACAAGAAAAACATTGAGATAAGTATAAAATAACTATGCTCTTTTTTTTCTTTCCTATTGCTTGACAAAGTGAGGCTGTTCAAAAATACAACATTCGATTCCTCACTATGACTAAAAGAAGTGAATATGAGCATTCTGATAATGTAGGATGAAATAATATTTTATGTTTAATATATGTACAGTAGAATACACTGGACAAGAAAACACCCATGATAGGGTTCTCGTATAACCAAGTAAGTCTTCAAAATTTATGAGTTCTACATTTAATCCAACAAGAAAACCTCTAGTTTAAATATCCAATGAAAATCGGTGTAAGGGTTTGGTAACCTGAATTAGCTTATCATTTAAATTATCATTGTATAATTATAGACAGGCTGAGGTTTTGCGCTTGGAAAAATTCAAACAAATATACCATAAGTCTAAATACATTCGCACCAAAAACACCAAATGAGAAGGGGGTCAGCGTAGCCAATATTCTTGAGGCACCCTAGAGACATAAGGGATTTACCTTAGCCATTATTGAAATTGCTAAACACTGCAGACACAACTGTGGAACTATAAAATAGGGTTTTCATTTACCGAAAATCCCAAAAAATAAATGGAGTGGGAGTGACAATTAAATATCATCTTTGAGCAATAGCTATAAACCCTTACCTGAAAAATGAAGGAATCTGTGTTGTGTGCCCGACTATTCCTTTAAACGACAAACACCAATATTTCCAAGTAAAAAGGAAAACTGGAAATGAAATAGCGGCAACGGAAAAATACTTACCATGGGTTTTTTTTCTGGGTATGAGTTATGCCTCATAATCCTGGAATGTCGTATCTTAGCTCGCTGAGATTGAGCTCAATAAATCCCTCCTCAAACATCAAAGAGTTACACCCACTGTCAGCGGTGAGGAATAAAGTATCAGATGACCTGACTCATGGCCATAGGCTTCATTAAATGAAACAATCAAAGAAAACAGACATCTGACTCAGTGAGTGGTGATAAGGGATGCATTCCTAGTAATGAATGAATTTAGCGGTCAAAGAAAGAGAAATAGATTACCTTTGATAGTTGTATGCGATAAGGTGGACCAAATACCTCCATCCTCCGATGAAACCATCCACCCTTAGAAAGCTGACCCAATAGGAAAGTTGCATAGCATTTCATCCACTACAAAAATGAAAGAATGGAGCAGAATTACCTGCGACAAGTAGGTAGTTGCTCAAACTACTCTGGAGGCTGGGGATCCGATGGATCTAGGGCTACAATGATCGACGACCAAGATTTTGCAAGGTGTGCAACAACAATACATTTACAACCAAGTGTCCCATATTCATTTAAACCAATATTGCAAGTGAAATTAATCCGCAGATTGAAAATATCATACAGCTCATCATCATAAACCCCGCATAAATAACCTTAGTACAAATCAATTTAGTGATGGTCGTAAGTACCAAAGTAATGAATATAAATATGATGCTATGGACATGATACATATATCATCCGACGGGCAGAGTATATAGTATAAATTTAGATGTATATAGTACAAATTTCACACTTTAATTTATTCATTGAATCATTGTAATGGAATATGACTTGATAAGAAAATATGAATGATGAATTGCTTAAGTGGTAAGTATATCCTATGCATGTAGAATAGCAGGATAATGATGGATTGGATCATGTTGCTTATAGATCATAGTTGTAATTCCATGTTATTAAATATGATTTAAGTGTATGCTTTATACAAGTGAAGGTGGATGCTTTTATAGTTAGGAATTATGTATGAAGATGAAATATTTACCAAGTTAGCTTGGATATATATATATATATATTTGATAAGGTTATAGTTGTGACAAGTGGTATCAAAGCAAGGTTTACACACTGGGCCAAATGTGCCAATGTGATAACATGGATGTTTCATTTTTTTTTGCTTGTGATGAAACTGTACAAAGTGACAAAAAGGTTGCTCAGAAGAGTCTATGAGGAGAGGGACTAGTCATCAAACACCTATAAATGTAGGGGAACACATTCCTTACCTAATCCTGAAGTCAACCCAGAAATGTTGGTGCAGCTAAGCGTATAGCAACATCAACAAACCAATAGGATACTAGAAGAACATAAAAAACAAACAAAAAAACTGTTGGATACGGTACAATAGCTTTAGGTAGAGATGACTCGAGTTCGAAGTGATGACAAGAAGCTAATTAATGAACAAGAAAAGATACTGAAAACCCTCTTGTATAAGAAAAACTAGCATACTAATCACCCTAGTCTGAAAAGGGACACCCAGAGGGAGGATGAACAACAACAACAAGTACATGATAACCATGAGGAGAGTCGAACTGAATGGAGTAACAAGAGTAGGACTTATAACGAAGCTGAATCTAGTAATTTATCAGTTCAGGGAGAGCTGTAGAAACAAAAGGTGGAGTTATAAGGGGAATTTAGGAAAATAAAACCCCTTACATTCAATGGAGAAGTTGAGGAGATGGCGGAGGCCTGGATAATAAACATGAATAAGTTTTTCCAAGTTTATGAATATAACAACAAACCTAAGGCTTGTCTAGCAATCTACCAGTTGAGGGAAAATCCTACATTATGGTGGGAGGAGGTGAAAAATGTATGAGGGATTGAAGATCATAATGTAAATGGGATGAGTTCCATTAAAAATTTAAAGAAAAATACTTGACTGAACGGTTTCATGATGAGAAATCACGATAGTTTCATGATCTAAAGTTGGGACAAATTTCCATGGATGAATTCGTCATAAAATTTACCTCTCTACTAAGATATGTACCATAATTAAGGGATGAAAAATCAAAGGTACAATGGTTCTTGAGCAACCTCCCTGCTCACATGAAGGAAAGAATCAAGTTTGTGAACCCAAAAACCATGGATGAAGCAATAAGGAGGGTCAGGATGTTCTATCAGCAGTCTAAGGTTAAAGGGGAAGTTGGTAAAATATGGCCACCTAATAAAGGACTAAAGAGTTCCTCAAGTTTTAAAAATAACAAAAGTGGAAATTATAAAAATTTTGCCAGAAACCAAGCAAATAAAAAAACTAGAAGAAATCAGCAGAAACCCAGATGGGCAGCTAAAGAAATCCATACAAAGGCTTCTAGAAGACATGATCTTGGGCAGCCACAGAAACCCCCATTGCAATTTTGGGGATGTGGCGAAGCACATTATTTCAAGAATTGTCCCCATCGAGGGAGAAATGAAGTATCAGCTAACTTACAAGAAGCATCTATAGTGGGAGATGTGGCGTGTAGCATACCGAGGATGAATGTCGCTCTAGAAGATAGACAAGCTCACTTTCAATCAACCATTATTGAACTAGAAGGTAAGCTCCAAACTCAATCTATTTCCATTCTAGTTGACCCTTGTGCCAGTTTGAGCTATATAAACCCCCGCATAGTAGAAAATTGTAAATTACAAAATCAGAAGTTTAAAAATCCATGGCTGGTTCAATTAGCCACAGGGGCCAAAAGGAGAGTTACTGCCAAAGTTCCACATTTTGAATTGGAGATAGGAGATCAACACATAACTATAGATATGAACATATTACCTTTGGGCTCATATGATATATTACTAGGTATGGAATGGTTAGAAATACATTGGTCATTAGTGAATTATAAAGATAAATTTATCTACTTTAAATATGAAGATGGTACCCGACAAGAAATGCAGGGAATTAAGAAACCACTTCAGTTACGCCCCATTACATCATCATAGTTGAGTAAATGCATTAGGAAAGGATGTCAGATTTATGCAATTCAAGTGGGTTTCTCAAATTCCAAAGATAAAGCTCTCATGTTGGAAAATATCCCTGCTATATAGGAATTTATGGATGTGTTTATGGAAATTATTCCAGGGCTCCCACCAAGACGAGATATTGATTTCACAATAGAACTGGTACCTGGGGTAGCACCTATGTCAAGAGCATCTTACAGAATGAGTGTATGTGAGTTGACAGAGTTAAAAATGCAGCTGCAAGAGCTAATGGACAAAGGATATATTTGACCAAGTGTGTCTCCCTGGGGAGCACCGGTGCTGTTTGTCAAGAAGAAAGATGAGACTATGCGCATTTGAATGGATTACCAGCAGCTTAATAAGATACATAATAAGATGACTATAAAAAAAAAGTATCCATTAACATGCATAAATGATTTGTTTGACCAAGTAAAGGGAGCGGAAATATTTTCAAAGATTGATTTAAGATCCAAATACCATCAAATACGAATAAAGGATGAGGATATATCAAAAACAACATTATGTACCCGATACAAGCATTATGAATTCATGGTGTTGCCATTTGGATTAACTAATGCACCAGCAACCTTCATGAGCTTAATGCATGGCATCTTTCACCCATTCTTGGATAAATTTTTTCTGTTCTTTATAGATGATATAATGATCTACTCTAAAAATATGGAGGAACACAAGGAGAATTTATGTATAGTGCTGAAGATGTTGCAAGAACATCAACTATATGTCAAGTTTAGTCAATGCGACTTTTACAAAGAACAGATTTTGTATTTGGGACATGTGATATCTGCTAAAGGGATTTCAGTATACCCAGAAAATATAAAGACAATCATGGAGTAGAAAGTCCCTAAGAATGTGGCGGACATATGTTCATTTATGGGGTTGGTTGTTTATTATCGACGCTTCATCAACAACTTCTCTAAAATAGCTTTTCCCATTAACTCCCTGCAGCGGAAGGGAAAAATATTTAAATGGACTCAAGAATGCCAATCCAGTTTGGAAAAAGGGAAAGAATTATTAACCACTACACCAGTACTGAAAGTGGTAGATTCCAACAAGGAATTTGAAGTATGCACTGATGCAAGAAAAGAAGGATTTGGGGCAGTTTTGACTCAAGAGGGAAAGTTAATTGCATACAGGTCTAGGAAACTAAAGGATCATGAGCAGAGGTATTCTGCGTATGATTTAGAGCTAAAATTTGTGGTGCATGCCTTTCGGTTGTGGAGGCATTATTTACTTTGGAAAATATTCATATTGAGAACAGACCATAACAGTTTAACTAGGTATTTAAGCAAGCTGATCTGAATGCTTGCTAGGCAAGATGGAATGCATTCCTGAGAGAATTCGACTTTGATATTCAACATGTGAAAGGAAAGGAGAACCGTGTTGCGGATGCTTTGAGCCGCAAATTGCGTGGCATCTACAAACATTATTTCAACCAAGTGGAATCTAAATTCCAATAACATATTATGGAGGCAGCAAGAATGGACCTTGAGTATCAGTTCTTATGGCAGCAAGCCAGAGATATCAAAAAAGAGGGGAAATTTCAATCAGAATATGAGTTTAATGAGAAAAAACTCCTAGTATATCAGAAGAAGATATTTATCCTGAATCAGATAAGATTGAAGAAGTTGATTCTAGATGAATATCGTAGGAGTTCCTATGTAGGACATCCCAGATATCAGAAAATGTTAACAACAATTAGAAAAGACTATTTCTGGTCGGGAATGCGAAAAGACATTACTGAGTACTTGACCAAATGCTTGGAATTCCAGTAAGTTAAGGTAGAACATCAGCACCGAGCTGGGTTTCTTCAGCCTATTCCTGTACTTGAGTGGAAGTGGGAAGTTATCTCCATTTACTTTATTACGGGGATACCAAGAAACAAGAAGCACAATGATTTAATCATGGTGGTTGTGGATAGACTTAGTAAAGTAGCTTATTTTATACCAGTTCAATCCACATAAAAAAAGTACAAATTGTTGATATTTTCATGAGAGAATTTTCAGAATACATGGTATTCCAAGAGTCTTTATATTAGATCAAGATGTAAAATTTACATCCGCTTTCTGGAAGACACTGTTTACTGGGATAGGAACACAAATACAATTTAGTACTACACAGTTCCCTCAAACGGATGGGCAAATGGAGAGGGAAACCAAATCCTGGTGGATATGTTTCACATGTACGTAATGCAGCAGCATACAAAGTGGGAAGAATACTTGCAATTGGTGGAATTTTCGTATAACAATGGGTATCAAGAGTCCCTCAAAATGAGTTCCTTTGAATCACAATACGGTAGACAGTGCGAGGCCCCTACTAATTGGAGCAGTCCCGAAACTAAGATGATTATTGGAATTGAAATTCTTGAAGAAATGGAACGTGAGGTAAGAAATATTAGAAATTTTTTTATGGCGGCTCATGATCGATTTTTTTTTTATGAAGATCAGAAAAGATCATTTAGGGAGTTTGTGGTGGGTGACCACGTGTATGTAAGAATTAAACCAAAGAGGAGCACCCTGAGGTGGAGTTCTTGTGCTAAACTAGCCCCGAGGTTTTATGGACCCTTCCAAATTTTGGAACGGATCAGGCTAGTAGCTTACCTACTAGCACTACCCATACATATTTTGGTACATAATGTATTTCATGTATCACTATTGAAATGATACATACATGACCCTAAGCATGTTATACATTGGCAAAATATAAATGTAAGTCTTAATTTCATTATTATTTGCTATTATGAAAAATTCATAGTGAACTAATTAAGGTTCATCTATGCTAATTCAGGTAGAACCGGACAACGAGTTCCTAGTAGAGCCTCAGTGTATTCTCGATCAGAGAGAAATAGCACTCCAGAGGCGAGTCATCCCCTAGGTTAAGGTGCAGTGGAAGCACTTTAGCCCAAAGGAGGCTACTTGGGAAGATGCAAGTTTCATGAGGGAAGCATATCTGGAACTGTTTCCGAAAAGGTAAGTAACACCGGGGACGATGTTTTCCTTAGAGGGGAAGATGTAACACCCCATTTTATGAATTCATTAAGTTAACAGACTTTATGATACATTAATACTTTCCTTTTAATTAAGATAACTAACGAATATGATATTTTTTATTAGATTTTGAATTTAATCATAATAAAAGAAATGATGAATGATTTATGGAGTAAAAGAGAAGTTAACTGAAATGGAAATTTTTTCCAAGATCCCAGAGTAAAAATAGAGTCAATTTTGAAATTTACCTTCCTAGAAAAATGATTAAATGAAAATCGTGAAGAGGGAAAGGGGTTCTGTGTAGAAGGAAGCAAAAGGGGTTAAACAACTGGAAGTTGCTAGAAGTTGTCCTTGAGATGTACAGATTGGATTGGAGATTCTGAGGCCTATCTTCTCCTATATTTCACTGTCTACTGTATAAAACTCTGGGAAGGTGCACGAGGGGAGTAGAGGATGTGAATCACCTCTCTCATGGTTGGGAGGACCATCAGTTAATAGAACAAACATTGAGGTAAGTACAAAATAACTCTGCTCTCTATTTTCTTTCCTATTGCTTGACAGAGTGAGACTGGTTACAAAAACAACATTAGATTCCTCACTATGACTAAAAGGAGTGAATATGAGCATTCTGATAATGTAGGATTAAATAATATTTTATGTTTAATATCTGTACTGTAGAATATAGTTTCCAGTTAAGATAGGAAATAAACTTAAGTACTTGTACAGGAAAATGAAATTGTTGAGTACTTAGATATGAAAGTCTTAGAGAAAGAAATATGTTATAGAATTCTTAAACTCCTTCCAAAACCAGATAAAAGAAAAACAATCCAAACCCCGTTAGGATAACTGTAAAAGAAATACATGTAGATGTATTCAGATATAAAAGAATATTTCCTGTAGCGAAGAGGTACTGTGGTTTAGTCCACAACCCTGCAAAGGCAAGGCAAGGGACACGGTCCCTAGTCCAAGATATTAGTGAAACCAATAACATGCTACAAAATACAACTGAAGCAAAACATTTCAGAAGAAAGCACTACTTAGAAATTTTATAACGGAAATATCTCAGATTTCGTAATAAAAGACAATAATCATCATATAAGTATCCATATCAATAGTCGAACAATAAATACAATAATCTCCATGTAAAGGCTCGAATAAAAGCTGAAGCGAAGGTCTGACAGGACATAAACCAGAGCTTCAAGAATTAAAAATTTAAATTCATATAACAAAATATACCGGACGAGAAAACACCCATGATAGGGTTCTTGTAAAATCAAGTAAGTCTTTAGAATTTACGAGTTCTACATTTAATCCAATAATAAAACCTATAGTTTAAACATCCAAATAAAATCGATGCAAGGGTTCGGTAACCCGAATCAGCTTATCATTTAAATTATCATTGTATAATTCTAGACAGGCTGAGGTTTTGCAATCAGACAAATTCAAAAAAATATACCATAAGTATAAAGACATTCACACCGAAAAAATTGAATGAGAAGGGGGTCGGCGTAGCCAATATTCCTGAGGCACCCTAGAGACATGACGGATTTACCTCAACCATTATTGAAATTTCTCAACACTATAAAACAGGGTTTGCATTTACCGGAAAACCCAACGAAGAAATGGAGTGGGAGCGACGACCAAATCCCCTCTCTGAGAAATAGCTATAAACCCTTACCTAAAAAAACGAAGGAATTTGTGATGTGAGTCTGAATATTCATTAAAATGACAAACACCGATATTGCCAAGTAAAAAGGAAAACTAGAAATGAAATAGCGGCAGCGGAAAAATACTTACCATGGTTTTTTTTTTGGGTATGAGTTATGCCTCATAATCCTAAAATGTTGTATCTTAGCTTGCTGAGACTGAGCTCAGTAAAACCCTCTTCAAACATAAAAGAGTTACACCCACTATCATCGGTGAGGAATAAAGTATCAAATGACCTGAATCATGGCCATAGGATTCATTAAATAAAACAATCAAAGAAAGAAGACATATATCTCACTAAGCAGTGCTAAGGGATGCATTCCCAGTAATAAATGAATTTAATGGTAAAAGCAGGAGAAACAGATTACCTATGATAGTTGTATGCGGTAAGGCAGACCGAATACCTCCATCCTTCGATGAAACCCTTCACCCTCAGAAAGCTGATTGAACAGGAAAGTTGTAGAGCGGTTCGGCCACTATGGCGGTGGAAGAATGGTGCGAAATTTCTTACGGCAAGCAGGTAGTCGCCCTAACTACTCTGGAGGTTCAGGATCCGACGGATCTAGGGTTGCGACGATCAACGGCCAAGGTTTCGCAAGGTGTACAATAGTAGTAAATTTACAGCCAACTGTCCCCAATTCATTTAAGCCAATATTGCATGTGAAATTAATCTGCATAGTGAAAATATCATACAACTCATCATCGTAAACCCCGCATAAAGAACCTTAATAAAAATCAATTTAGTGATGGTCGTAAGTACCAAAGTAATGAATAGAAATATGATGCTATTGACTTGATACATATATCATCCGATGGGCGGAGTATATAGTATAAAATTAGATGTATATAGTAAAATTTTCACACTTTAATTTATTCATTGAATCATTGTAATGGAATATGACTTGATAAGAAAATCTGAATGATGAAGTGCTTAAGTGGTAAGTATCTCCTATGCATGTAGAATAGTAGGATAATGATGGATTAGATCTTGTTGCTTATAGATCATAGTTGTAATTCCATGTTATTAAATAGGAGTTAAGTATATGCTTTATACAAGTAAAGGTGTACGATTTTGTAGTTAGGAATTATGTATGAAGCTGCAAGATTTACCAAGTAAGCTTGGGTAAATAATATATATATATATATATATTTTTGATAAGGTTATAAGTCTGACATAGGACAACTTATCCTTAGGAAAAAAATGTTGAGATAAAGAATCAGAGTCGAATATTGTATATATGAAGCAATGATTATGACTATTATAGTTAAATATAATCGTTGATGAAAAATATATATTAATTACTTTATTAGTAAACAAGGTGAATTATAAAATTGAGCCACAATTAAATAAATAAACTAACAATTGAACCACATGTTGCAAAGGAAACCCTAAGAGAAGAGTAACATAGAACATAGAAGTAAAAATATTATGCAATTTAATTTATTTAAAATTTAGAGAAAACTTTGAAATTTAAAATTTGCATAATTAAGGTATATCATGGATTTTAAATCACAATGGTTAATTTAATATACATTCTGTGGGAATTTTTTTTTCTTCACTTAAATTATTGAATAATTAAATTGGTATTGTTTAGACTTATTAGTTCCTTGCAAAATCAACATAAAATAGGAAAATGTTAGTTTTGAAAAAACTCCTTCAGATGTTATTTCTATATTAGTCCCTTTTGAATGTATGCAAAATTAAAACTAAAGATAGTTTTTTCTAGAAAAATGCAGTCTCCTAATATTTTACTTTCAACTGATCAAAAATGTTGGTTATGAACTTTGAAAATGCAATTTAAGTTATACTAAGGAGTGTACACTAAAATTAAATGGATTCAAACCCAATGTAATTACAAAAAGGAAGACTAATGTCCTTTTTCAATGTAGATTCATACATATAAACATTTTTTGAACATTTAACATCAATGAAAACATAACTGAATCATTTCTTCATGGGACCAAGCATTGGTGGAAGTTATTTCCTTTTACCATGAGCATAATTAAGAAAATACCATTGGTTTTTTTTGGTGTCTGCATGAGTTATCAGTAGATAAATCCTTTTTTCCACAATACCTGCCAATTTTCTCACCATATAGAATTCTTTATTATGCAGGAACTTCTTCCATGAATTAAAAATGGACCCCAAATATTGGCAATAAATTCATGGTAGGAGTGCCAGAAAATACTTAGCAACATCATCCGATAGCCCTTTCAAAAGAGAAAATTCATGTTGAATAGTACATGTCATGTTTGAGGCGAAGACACCTGAAGGCATTAGATATTCATCATCAAGGTAGGTGTGTGGTTTAGAGTTTTAAGGGTTCTTAGAGTCTCTTGGTTTCCAATTTTGAGTTTCGCAATAACTTATAACTATATAAATCTAACGAAGAGAATGTTTTGATATTTGTATAAACAATTACACCCTTACCCTCAAGTTCATAGCCTAAAAAAATACAAGTCTTCGGAAGGAAACCAAAACTAGCTTTATAAAGGAAAAAAATGTAGTGAAAATAAAACTTCTAAATAACCATATTAATACCAACAAACCTAGCCATGTGAGTAGATCTAAAGTTCAACAGTGAAGGGGAAATAATGATGTGTAATGAAGGACATATGTTTTGATGGAGTTGGGAAAACTATAATAGTTCACATATCACATCGGATTATATGAAATCGTAAGTTACTATCTAGATTCCCCCCCTCTCTATGAATTTATAGTCTTAAAACTACATGAAATCCATGTACAACCTCGCAGGTTAGAGCATGATGATTGGTTCTCCATATTCACCAATGAATAAGAAAAGATGAGGGCCATATGAGAAGATATGAAGTGTAACTGTGAGGAAAAAATAGGGATGTTTAGTGAAGGCCAATGGGTGTCGTCGTGGTTGGAAAAAATGAAACAATTAATATATCACATCGGGTCACATGATATCATGAATTATCAACTTTTTTTTCTAGCTCCTTGGGACCTGATTCGTTTAAAACTACATGGAATCCCTGTAAAACCCCATAGAATAGAGCATGATGACTGGTTCTCCATATTCATCTTCACAAGTTATATATTGTATACCATTGGGAAGGGATATATGGTGAAGGAAATAGGAATGGGGGGAATATGAGAGATTGATGATATGAAAAAAAAACAATATTATCTTATGTTTCCACTCCTTATTACCTCAATCCAAAAAACCCATATCTTCCCTTCTCATAAGTATCCAAGAAGCAAGGCCTTCTCTAATGAATACACTTCTTTTGCAGTAGACTAAAAAGAAGAAATCACTCCATTATCAAATATACAATGATAACATTCATCTCTCAAAAAACCTCACAAGTATTTGTACAAGGTGCTAAAAGAAGGGTAACTATTCCCACTTCCATCTTGCATAATGTGGTTCTACTAAGGTCTTGTTTATTCCTTTCCATCAAATATTTCAAAGAAAATATTGGCATTAACATTCAACTAAATATCATACCATAGGGGGGCCTGAATACCATTAAAAACAAGAGCATATTTTCTAATCGACTTCTTCTTTGCATCATTAGGGAGCTTATCATTCACAAAAGTAGATGGTGAGAACACCCCTGGATTTCAATGGCTCATGAGGAGTCCCAAAAGTGAGGGAGTCCATCTTTTCATGCACTTTTGGTAGGAAACATTCCTACTACAAATCAAGAACTCCTCACATATCATTCAAAAGTTCTGATTGAGGAAAAGGGGAGGGAAAGAATATGCTCAGAACTAAATGTTTCAAAGGAAACATTGTAAGTCAATAGCATATGGAAGAAGAGCATAGGTGAAGAGAGATGTGATATGTTATGTGATCTACATGGTTCCAAGATTTGAACCCTTTTCTAAGTTAACAACAAGTTTACCAAGGCTGACATGAATGGATATCCCCAATTTAATAAGGTACGTGCCTTATGAGCCTGTTATATGATAGGTCTAGTTATAATAACTTCACACATTTCCCCAGAGTTACAGGTATACTACTCGACAACTGGTTCCGATAACATTTTAATTTTTCTAGCTAATAGATATGTCCAATGGATTTGGGGATTCTTCCAAAGAGATTATAATTATTTTGTTTAAATATTTTATTCTTTTTATGATGGCATTGCGATTAAGATGATTTCTTTACAAGGGATCTTATAATTGGGAATTTCTAAACTAGAGAAGCCTCTACCCTTATCAAGATAAATACATGTTACTAGATGTTATGTGATTTGCTAAAATAAAACCTATATTGGCCATGGTTGAAGTAATATTTCATGTTCAACCCCAAAATAGTTTAGCAATATTCACCGGTCAGAAAAAAGAAAATTTGAAGGCATTTGACTAATCACCATCTTCAACTTGAAACAAAAGTTAACCCTACTAAAAATATGACATGTGAAAAATCTTCCAATTCTCCACCAATGTTGCAAACGATTCCCATGCGTCATTTTACATGCATTAGGTACAAAAAAACACAAATAATCTCAAAGGTGATGACATTCAATTAACTTGAAGCATTGTTCTCTAACATGGACTGTTGAATGTTTACATTTTCAATGGGTCATGAAATACCTATACTAAAGAACAAATCATGTAGAGGAAAAAAAAACTTCCTAAAAAAATTGGCATGTGTAAAAGGTCAACTTGTGAGGAAACAATTTCACCAATTATGCCCATTGTAACTAAATTACTCAAATCTAGATCTCTATTCATAAGAAAGTTAGGTACTATGAATGAGGAACCTCAATTTCTCAACATGTTGGTTCTAGAGATGAGAATATATTCTTATTTCAAGGCAGTAGTACAACAGTTAACAGAGATTTCAAATCTTCCACCAATTATAGATGTTCCAAATTCTGATAAAAACATTTTTCTTCTTAGAGATGTATTTATTTCGAGTAAGAGTGAAGTTATGAATAAGGATCAGTCAAGCTCAAATTTTAAACATGATAATTTTTTTTTCCAAAATAGATTATTTTTCAACAAATATGAAAGAGAGTGCAATTTCCACAAAAAGGAAAATTATAGGAGATCCGAGTGAAATTGAATATACTCAATTCCGCTCACCAAAATTTTTTGAGGGTGATGAACTCCATTCTCGTGGAATTTTCAATACGAAAGGAAGATGATATTCCAAAGAGAATATGGAATTTTTGACTTCTCCTACATGACATTGTCAGTGGCCATCCATTACACAAATTTCACATCATAATGAAATTTTTTTTAAGCTCTCCATTTCAGATTTAGAATATAACAAGGAGCAAGATATTAACATCTCTAGATCACCATCAAACAAATCCAATATAGATATAACACCTTTCATTTTATTTCTTTGAACTCTTCTCCATCCTCCTATGAGTGTATGAGATAGTAAATTGGATTTGGTTAAAAAAAAGATGGGAAATTGGCTTCATTGTCAACCATGGATTTTGGTTTTCAAATTCAGTACCCCTACAGTTGGATCCTTTTATACTATATACTATTCTTCACCTATTTTCTCCAAAAATAATGCAAACCAAGATGAATATGATAATGAGTCTAATATCTCAGTCTCTATACCGACCACAGTGATTTAACAACCTCGTTCTGAGTATAATCCTTTTGGAATAAAAAAATGTAGCCAGACATGCTGGTAAACTGACAATGTCACAATATTGTAATATTTGCATGACTGAAAGATCAACCTCCTAGAAAATACATTTACCAACTGCACTCGCTGCAGCCATATTACTGAAATCTGGATCTGAGTTCAAAAGAAAAATTGTTACAATGAATGAGGAATCTCAGTATGTCAGCACCATGTATATAGATGCACAAATCTGTTATGATCAAAACACAAGATTAAAAGTTTCAATATAGATTTGAAGGCTTCCATCAATTAAAGATACTTGAAATCATGATAATGAGAGTTTTGTTTTTAGACATGTATTTGTTTCCAACATGAATGAATTTATGGATAAGGATTAATCAACCTTAGATTTTCAACGTGATAAATACAATTGTAGATTAGAGCCTTTTGGCATGAGGATGGAAGAGAGAATATCTAATATTTTACAAGTGATTCAATCCTCCCCCTTATTTAGCCCATCATAAATGTGAAGTTAAGATTAATTGGCTAGAGGAATATTGTGAAGGGTGCCCATATAATCAATGGGGAGAATGCATAAAGTTACGTTTAAGCTATTGCTAGTTGAAGGTCAATTTATATTGGTGTCTTCTCTTTTACTAGGGATACCTACACATATTTTTAATTGTCCAAGCCACCGTGATGAGAAATTGATTGGGTAATGACAACCGAGTTATGAAGTCTGAGCTTTTCAAGTTCAATATCAAGTTGTTGATTTTTCATTGGCGATATTTTCTATGAAAACCCAAATTCTAGGAGATTCTAGTGAAATTGAGCATACAAAATTCAATTTATCACCAAAGGTTATTCATGGCGATGAATGGCATTCTCCTATTATTCTCAATTAAGAGGGAATAGGAAATTATGAAGAGAATATGGAATGGAAAGCTTCTCCTACAGGGTGTTGTCGGTGACCATCCATGGCAGAAAATATAGATCATAGTGAAATGCTTTTTTATTTATCCCTTTCAGAATTAGAATTTAGATGGGAGAGGCATGTTATAAAGTCCATTTTTTCGTAAAACAAAATCAAACCAATATGTAATAGTTTTCAGTTGATTTATTTAAAATCTTCTTCAATATCCTACTCCTTTGGGTTGTGCTTTTCCAAATTTTTGAAATGCAGGTGCTGTTTAAACTTAGAAGATAATAATTTGGCTACATGTCAACCATGGATTTTGGTTTTGAAATTCAATATCCTTGTAGTTGGATCTTAATTTGAAATTCAACATCCCTTCCATTGGATCTTGTTATCAGTACCATCTACTAACATTAACCTCCTTTCTCCATAGATAATGGAGACCCAAATGCATATAAGAGTGAATCTCATATGGTTCAGTCTCCAAAGTAAGCATTATCATTTAGGAACCTAGTTGTGAATACAAATACACTTAAATAAGAAAATTAAAACTTACAATATGGTAAATTTATAGAGCCATATTCTTCTAAAATTCACATGCATGAAATTTCAACCTCTTAAGAAGCACATTCACAAACAATGCCCACTCGAACTAATTTAAACAAATCTAGATCCAAATTAAACAAAATCTTTGGTGTTATGAATGAGAATTTTCATTATGTTAGCATGTTGGATGTGGAGCAGAAATATATTGTGATCACAAGACATGATTACAAGCTTCAAAATAGATTTCAAATATTTCCATCCATTATGGATGTTTCAAATTTTGATAATGAAAGTTTTCCTCTTAGACTTGGAGTTATTTCCAATAAGAATGAGGTTATGAATAAAGATAAATCAAAATCATATTTTGAACATGATTAATATAATTTCATATTAGATAATTTTGGCAAAAAGATGGAAGAGAGCACAATTTCCATGAAATAAAAAATTATGGGAGATCCTAATGAAATTGAATATATGAAATCCACTTCATCACCAAAGGTGTTTGAGGGCGAAGAATGCCATTCTCTTGTTATTTGTAATGCCATCTCCCACATTTACCCACTTTTACAAGAACTTTAGTGTAAACATGAGCTGAGTGTCAGTATTATATGTATGAATATCTAAGTTTCTATTTATGGAAGTGAGGGCAACAAAAAAACAACAAACTGACATTCCTCAAAGACTACATACCCCTGAGGAGGATGAAAACCAGCCCAGGTGATAAATATATGATTTGGAGCATTTTTTTACTAACCTAATAGTGCAATCACACCCATAGGACTACATGCATGTGGTTTTGAGGTTATAACCACACTCATAAGCCTGGTTCCATGAATTCATGACCCAAAAGCCCTAGTTCTAAGCGTGAAGTTCTAGAATCTATCACACCTTTCCACGCTAGCCTCTAGAACAGTTCCCAAAATTTCCTGTAAATTTCTTATAAGCAATCAAATTTAATTTCATTGCTAATAAATCAAAACTCAAGCAATAAATTGACCTAAAGATGCTTAATCCATGGCAAGAATTTTATCAAACATATACCAAACATGTAAGCTATAGGTCAAGAATGCATATATTATTAGAATCTCATAATTTTCATCTTAGAAACACCAAGAAGGCTCTATTCTATCTCTATTTATCTACAATAATACTTTTCATCAAGTGCATTCATCAACCATTTGATAACTTATCAAAACATGTCAAGATCCATAGATAGAATACATAATATAACCAACCTATAATAAACATAAAACCAACATATAACCATATAAAATTAGCCATAACATCACCATCATAATCAATAAAAATTCTCATAGATCACAATGGGAAACTATATCATATTAACATATGAAAAATACAACCAATTTAGGGACTTCCATGTACCACTCAACCATAGATTGGGCAGAACCAAATTTCTCTTTCATCCAGTCACTCCCACAACATATTCCAAGAATGAATGTGGGATCTCATGGTTTAAACCAAAACAAAACCAACCAGGGCTTCCAGAGGCCAAACCACCTCAACGCTTAATCAAAATGATCTCACCTATAGTATCCACAAATCACTAACATCAGCGTGGTCGATCTCTACGAAAGATGTCTTTGGCTCCAGAAACTAGTAACTCAAATCACAACCTTGTAGGGCTCTAGATCATTTTTTTTCAACCATAGCTCTCGGGACTAGTAACTCAACCCACAAGGCTCCATAGCATTTTCCCCAAACTATGGCTCCAAGAACTAGTAAGTGAACCCAAGTTGTTCCAGGGATTCTAGATTGTTTCTTCCAACCCACAACTATAGGGAACCTGATCACCAATAAGAAAAACAAAAGTGGGAAACCCAAAATACCATGGCTATATATGAAATGGAATGGAAAGGATGAAACCAATGTCAATCTAGGAAAACATCCATGCAACTGACAACACATAACCAATGAACCACATGCATATACCATGCATCCAAAAACTAGCATGTTAAATTTTAGATACACACTATTACCTGCAATCCATAACTAATTTATGTCCTTAATTGTTGTTGTACATGCTTATTTTTGCGCACACTTGCTTTCCTTGTTGGCTTGTCCAAGTGATTTTTCCTTCTCCTTTGTTGATCATGATCAAAAGATGAGAAAAAACTATCAACTAGTTCTCAGGTTCCTTTTATCATTAATGTTTCATTTTTCTTCATTTTTCTTTATTTTTCCTCTAATTTCCCTTGCATGAAAATTTAGGTCTCTTAACCTTTATTTTCTCCTATTTTTATTTATTTTCATAATTAAATGCTAATTTTTACCTCTTTTCCTTTGCCAATGACTATGCCAATTCCATGCCAATTTCCACAACCATTATTAAACCAAAAGTGATGTCCATTGTAATTTCTACCTACCATTCAACTTGGAATACGTGTCCCATGACCTTGGTATTATTTTATTTACTTGGAAAATCAACCAGGGGTTGTTACAAACCCCTCCCCTTTGGGGGAAGACTATCCTTGGTGTTTAATGTGAATGCTTATGACCAACAAAACATAAGGCCTATGGAGCTTTATAACACACATTGTTGCAGTATTTATAACATATAAACTACTAAAAACATGACCACCATACTACCTATGGAGCTTTGTAACCTAGCCCAATGCATTATTTATACTAATGAACAAATATACTCACACATTTGCTGCAACCAAAAAATAATCACACTATCTATGGAGCTTTATAAACATGGCTCAATACAACCATGTTTATAAAGCTCCAACAAATAAAAGAATACGATTCTCACATCAGTAAAAATGGAATCCAAAGGTTCACACCTCCACCCTCAAAAGTAGTACAAGGATTCACCTCCTTCCTAGGAAGTCTAGAATCCGCTTCCAAAATCATAGTCTGCATCCAATTTCTAGCACTACAATAATTGTGCTACTTGTTCTCTCAGTGAGAAATTACCAATTCATTGTTCCAGAGCACACTCCAAATGTTATTTTGATTCCATATGGTAAAGATAATGACCAAAAAAAATTAATTCCCCTACCTTCCCTTCTCTACTACAGAGTCCCTTGGGCATTCCAGCCACCCCCTTCCATGAAGTTACTCACCTTCCAAGTTCCTCTGTATCTCCTTCTCTGCTACATAGTTCCTTAGGAGATCCATCCCTTTTCAAGGTTTCCTTGCATCATGAGGTCCAAAAAACAAGGAATATCCCTACCTAAAAACCATCATACCAGTCATAACATACTCATGGAAATCAATGGACACTATTGGGTACCAGTGTCCCACAATGGCCCTACTCTTGACTTCTTTACCATCACATTGTTCTATGTTCTAATTACTTTCACTGATTTTGCTAAAATTTTCGTAGCTAGTTCCAACCACCCAACTGAGAATATTTTATGCTTTCCTATATGAAGCACATGATTTCCATTATAGTCAAAATTAATTGAAATAATTTCAAATCATACCTCATTGGTAGCCCATTTATAAGCATACACTTGCAATTATTTTTACTTCCTGAAACAACAAGTCACATTATCTCTTTGATCAAATCATCATGTATAAACATATCTCATCCGGTTAGCTCAAAACTCAATCTTCATGGATAATAATCATAGATTATGTGCATAATTAAAACTGAAATAAAATACTGATACTTATATTTAAAATTTTCTTTTCTTTTGTCTTTATTCTTGCACTTTCTGTACACACACTAAATCAGTTGTCCAACCCGAAAAGCACCCAGTTTCTTCTGTTCCCTTCAACCACGTACACACATTAGATTAGTTTCCAAACCCGATAAGCACACAATGCCTTCTCTTCTCTTCAATATCAACAACAAGGGAATCCAGATACTATACCACCTCTGCCCTCAATATCAACAACTTAAGGTCGATCTCCTCCATAGCTATCTAGGGCTCTAAGGAGTCCTATACCAAACCACAGGCTCCATGGACTAATAAATCAACCCACATATCTTAGGTAACCCAAGTTGTTATAGGTCTTAAACCCACATCTTCCACGGATCCATAGAACGAATCCAAAGCACGTACACATACACATAGTGTACATCATAACACATACACCCACACATGGTGTACAACATAATACATACACCTACACACAGTGTACAAAGCAATACATATGCGTACAGATAGTACAACACAACAAATATAAATGTCACAATGCAGCTAATGCACAATACACATGACCCAATATAGCATGTACACAAGACAACATGTACGACATGTACACAACACCACTTGTATAACATGTACACAAAAAAATATCGATAAGTGTAGTACGAAAGGCTCAATTTGACCTTTCCATGGTCAAATTAAGAAAATTTTAATTTCAACATCAGCATACAACTTGGAGGAAACTAATTACGTTGACATGTCTGTTGTCACTCAGTTTCCTCAGTAAGTTCGAGTTAGAGGGATTGGAGTTCAGTTAAGCATCTGTGATTGCTAAATTTTAATAATCCACTACAATTATTTCTAGTTGTATTCAATTAAACTAGTTGAAACTATTGATAGAACTAATGGAAGGTCAATTATTTAGCGGGAAAATAATATAACACAGTTATCATCGATTTAACTAATCAATAAGCTCAAAATAGCTAGTGCATGCAGGAAATTTGAGTTCCTAAGCTATGGTGGATATTCCAAGGCAATGTAACATCATTTATAGACTATTTTTGAGTGTACAAGTGTTGTATGCAATTAGTGATCAATCCTTTGTAATTGTGCAATAAATTTGGAGGAATTACTAAAGTGGCTCATTCCTCAAAATTTGCATAAGAAAATAGGAGCTCAGGTGGAGGCATAAATTGACTAACTCTAGGTAAGAGCTTCTCATTGAGGAAAAAAAAAAATTATTCACTTCCAGGTTGAGCTCAGAGCGAGCTAGAAATTGTAATACATTATCTATTCATTTGATTAATGAAAGGAGGCTTGAAAGGTTTTTCCCAGTTGCATTCCCCTAGAAAAACACTGTGCATGTGTGTTTTTTATTATTGCATTTTTTTCGAGCGTTGTTCTAAATTGTGAATTCATTTTCGCAAAGAGGTATAGTATAATTGTGTCTCTTGATTTAGATTAAATTTCTTGAGCAGTTGTAATTCTATCACCATATTTCTACTTAGTATCGGAGCCCTGAAATCACATTGGAACTAGTATTTTGAATTTGTCTCTTAGGAATTTTGAGTGCAGGAGAACGAGTGCATGCAGAGTGAGTGCAGGAAGCATGAGTGCACATAGAGCGAGTGCGACACTTTTTTCTTCAGTTGAGAGAATTACATTCAATGTGCTGATATTAGAGTATTCCTTGGAATTAAGATTTAATTTAATTTCATTGAAGGATCACATGGAGGAAGTAATTGATGACAACGGGTTGCTTCAATACGTCAAAACAAACATTAAAAAACCAGGATCATGTGATTCCTAAGACCTAGCCCAATGGAATAAATATATATCAAAGGAGAGGAGAATAATATTGAAGGGAGTGCGAGACCACATTGTCTAAAATATCGATGGGAAAGAAACTCCTTTTACAATGTGGAAGGAACTGACTGAGCTATTCAAGAATAGCAATGACCATATAAAACTGGCCCTCAAAGACAAAATTCGAAACACCAAGATGCTGAAGAATGATATTATTCCACAATATCTCACCATATTTGCACAAGTTTGAGATGAGCTTGGAGGGGTCAGTGAGAATGTTGCACAAGATTACCTAGTGAGCCTATCCCTTCTAGGACTTCCCAAAAGGTAACATATCTACAAGGACTCGATGAATAGGAGGGATAAATTACCGAATTGGGAATTCTTATGGTATGATTTGGTACAAGAAGACATCAAGCAGAGTACCATAGATGGAACCTCATCCATGGGAGAGGATGAAGAAAATTTTGAATTGGTTGGAAAGGGAAAGAAGGGAAAAGATAATAAATCTCAAAACAAACTAGAATGTAGCCAATGGGACAATAAGAAAGACTTGTCCAAAATAACATTCTTCAATTGTCATGAATTCCGGAACTATGCTACAAAGTGTCAACACAAAAATTGTAGCAAGATGAACTCAGGAGCAGGTGAAGCATTACCTTCATATTTCAAGCTAGACTTCACCTTTATCACATGCATGTCCAACACTATGATGGGGAGTGCATGGGGCTTGAAATCAAGGGTCTCATTCCACATGACATGGTGTAGAGTGTTTTTTAGTGACCTAGAGGAGAAATATATCCAAATGTATATTTATCTTAGGGGTGACGGAAGGTACAATGCTACCAGGATTGGTACAATAACCTTTAAGAGGGAATCTAGATACCTTATTCACCTCAAAGATGTTATGGTTGTGCTAGGCATAAATAAGAATCTCATATCTATAGCATTTTTGGAAGAACATGTTTATGATGTGATCTTTCCTAAAGGTAAATAATTTCTAAGGCACATAGCCACTATAAAGGTGAAGTAGATCCAAGGTGACCCTCTATAAAATTTATGTGGAACATTGTGTTCGATTAAGTAGTAAGATAGAGAAAGTGAAGAGTCACGATGTTGATTAACTATGACAAAATATATTGGACCATTTTCATCATGGTTATGTAGAAAATAACCACTATCCTTCATAAAGGATCACTTGAGCATCAATATGTTTGCAAAGGTTGTACCTTGGTGAAGTATGTAAGATACACATTCCATGATCGAGATAACAAAGAACATGAAGTCTTGGAAAGAGTCCACTTTGATGTTTGTGGAACCTTCTTGACAACCTCCACTTCTAGACACAAATACTTTATTCCTTTTATTGATGATTTCTCATGAAAGTGTTGGATATTCTTCATGCAGAAGCGGGATGTGTAATTCTCAATTTTTGTAGAATTCAATGCACTAGTTAAGAAAGAGGCTGACAAGAAGGTGAAGACTTTGGGGAGAGATAATGGAGGTGAGGTTGTTTCGAATGAACTCAAGGATTTCTATGTGAAATAAGGAATTCAAAGAGATCTCACAACACCCCACAACTCACAACAGAATGGGGTAGCCGAGACAAATAATTGTAGCATTATTGGAGCTACGAGAGCTATGCTACATTACCAAGGCATACATCTGCATTTTTGTGCAGAGGCATGTAAAAAAAAATATAATTGCATAAATGGAGTCCTTATCATATTCTTGGTATTATTACACTGGAGGAGAATTTCTCGGGGAGAAATCCATATGTGTCTCGTTTCTGAAATTTTGGAGCCTCTATTTACTGCCATGTATCCAAAGATTCAACGAATAAATTTGAGCTAACTACATACTTGGGGGTTTTTGTGGGTTACACTGAAACTTCGCACAATTATCGTGCGTATTTACATTCACTCATAATTTCATTTTTAGGCAGGGATGTAAATTTTGATGAGGAGAAAGTGATGGGGTGCTCTCTTGAGAGGGAGCTTCAGATCCCACTAGAAGAGGATATTTTACCGAAGTAGGAGCCTCAGGAGGAGCCTAAGGAATTTTTGGAGTAGCCATAAATTTAGGAATAGAGAAGAGACAGATTGAATATATCCACTCAAGCATAAACATCTAGATAAGGTATAAAAAGAAATAGGGGAGATGATACATTAGTGGAGTATGTGAGGGAGACTGTGGGAGCTCCTTCAAATTTGCATAGGAAAAGGAGGTCATGTGTGAGGTAAATTGGATACATGGCTCTAATGACTGAGCCATCCTATTTTGAGGAATTAGTTGAGGAACTAGTTTGGGTTGATGTAATGGTGGAAGAATACGAATCCATCACGGAGAACAATGTTTGGGAAGTGGTCCCAAGAGAAGAAGATAAATCAGTTATAGGTTCAAGATGAATATTCAAGGTTAATAATGTAGTAGACGAAAGCATAAAGAATTATAAGCTAAGATTTATAGCCAAATGATTCTCTCAATGAAACCTTTTCTCCCATATCAAGGTGTTCATCCATTAGATAAATTATTTCACTTCCTGCATATATGTGGTGGAAGATCCACCAAATGGATGTAAAAAAACATTTCTTAATGGTGTTATTGACGTGGAAGTGTACATATAAAAACCGCAAGGTTCTTAGACATTTTATCAGGAGTCTCATGTGTGCAGACTCAGGTGACCTTTGTATGGTGTCACATAGGCACCCCGAGCTTGGTACACTCAGATGCATAATTATCTCACTTTTTTGGGTTTCCCCAAAAGTGAAGTGGAGGCAAACCTCTATAATATTTTGGTATAAGGTAAACTTATTATCATTGTTTTATATGTGGATAACTTAATATTGATAGGTGATGAGAAACATATCAACTCTTGAAAGGAGGACCTTGCAAGGATATTTGAGATGAAAGAAATGGGTATCATACACTACTCCCTCGGTTTGGATGTATGGAAAGGAGATAGGGAATTTTTTGTGTCTCAAGGCTATTATGCCATTGAGATACTATATATTTTTCACATGTATAGTTGTAAGCCAATAGAGAGACCTCTAGCAACCAACTGGAGGAAGGAGGATGCCACTTCAGGTGAACAGGTTGATGCTACCGTTTACCGGTAGCTAGTGGGTTCACTGATTTATATTATGAATGTAGGACTAGGTATGTGCTATGTATTCAAAAGGATAATCCAAGCTATGGTTAGGCGAACCAAATTGTATTGGAAATAAGTTAAGCATGTTTTACAATACCTTTGTTTATGGATTATGGTATAGATAAACAAAGGGAGTGAATATGCATGGCTTCACAGATGTAGAATGGGTAGGGATTCCATCCAACTGAAAGAGTACATCAGGTGGAATTTCTAGTGTTGGATCCACAATTGTTTCCTAATACAATAGGAAGTAGATGTTTATGGTGCTCACCTTCTTAGAGCAGAATAGATGGCTACAAGTCAAGCAACATTTGAGGTAATCTGGATGAGAGAGATACTTTTGGGATTGTTTCATCAGGATATGGATCCAACTATGATATATTATGATAATCAAAGTTTCATTAAGCTCTATGAGAATCCAATATTTCATTATCGATATAAGCATATGGAGATCCAGTCTCATTATTTATGGGGCTATGTGGAAAGGGAGATAACATTGCAGCAATAAATCCCGATAGAGGAACAAGATGCTAACATATTGACAAATGAATTTTTAAGAGGGAAGTTCGAATTTCATAGGTTCAGGATAGCAGTGGTTGAAAAACCCTTTGTTGCTAAGAGCGAGTGTTGAAAAGTGTAGCAAGAAAGGCTCAATTTGATGTTGCCAAGGTTAAATTGAGAAAAATTGAATTTCCACATCCAGCAAACAACCTGGAGGTAGTTAACTAAGTTGAAATGGATATTTTCATTTAGCTAGCTCAATAAATTCGAGTTATAGGTCTTGGAGTTCAGTTAAGCATGTGTGATTTCTAAATTTTAGTAATCTAGTTCATTTATTTCTAGTTGTATTCAGTTAAACTAGTTCCAAGTGTTGATATAACTAGTGGGAGTTTAGTTGTCCAGTGGTACAATAGTCTAACTTAGTGATCATCCAATTAGCTGATAAATTCTCTAAAAATTAATAGTGCATGTAAGAAATTCAAATTCCTCATTTTTGGTGGAGATTCCAAGGTAGTGTAACATAATTGTAGACTAGTTTTGAGTGTATAGGTGTTGCATGCAATAAATGATCAATCCTTGGGAATTGTGTAATCAATTTGGAGGAAAATCCTAAATAATAGGGGTTATTTCCTCAGTATTTGCACAAGGTAATAAAATCTCAGGTGGAGGAAAATATTGACTAAATGTAGGTCAGATATTCTCATTAAGTAGAGAGAAAGGTTATTATCTTCCAAGTTGAGCTCAAAGTGAGCAAGAAATTGTAATACATTCTCTATTCATATGATTAATGAAAATATGTGTGAGGAGTTTTTCCCAGTTGGGTTCCCCTAGAAAATCATTGTACATGTGTGGTTTTTATTATTTCATATTTTGTAATGTTTTTCTAAATTGTGAATTAATCTCCACAGAGGAGTAGAGTAAAGTTGTGTCTCTTCATTTAGATTAAATTTCTTGATTAATTGAAATTCTATCACAATATGTACATACATAAAAAATGTACAACATGTACACAGTAGCAGTACTGCACATCTAGAGAACACACCATCTCTATAAGGAAACTTTTCCTCTAGTTTCTTTCCCATGCCTTATGCATGCATCCACAACCCAAATCATAGGTCTATGGTTATTTCCACTTTCTAGAGATCACACTACTTTCATTCCACTCATGTATCCTTCAAAATTTCCTGCCATAACATAAAAATAGGCATAATGTTCACCCATAATATCAAAATCATATCCACATGATACTAACCTCATAGGTGTTTCAGGGCTACTCTTCCCACTTTATTCATTATAAAATATAGAACCTGTTCATGCCATTCACCCGAATAAAGAAATAATTCTTCCACAAGAGTGATCCCTAATGACCCTCTCAAAAAATATTGTTAATTCATATATATATATACATATATATATATATAGATATAATAATGATCACAACAAAATTATGAGTGTTCTCAAGATCAAGGAAAATATAACTCCCTTTCTCCTTGCACAACATGCACAACATTGAGAACAATGATTCCCAACATAGAAAATGTATCTGATTCCATTCACCTTACCTTTCCTGGTTATATTTCTTATGATTTTCTTGCCACTATCCATTTACCTGAATGGATCCAACCATCCCAACTGGCTGTCATATTATTGACCTCAGTTTCCCTTGTACATGCACATGTACTGGTATTAATCCATATATTACATTCCTTGATGGGTTTCATTCACTTATCCCAAATCTCCATGAACTTTCCTCTTCCCTAAGCAATTCCCAGGACCCTAAAAACATAAAAGGAAATAAAAATAAGCAAACAAGAAGAAAACCATGAAAAACCAATAACTATGTGACACCACAAAAAAACTCGCATGACCATGCACGAGATACAATTAAAACCAAAAATCAAGTGCAAACAAATGAAAAAACATTAAAAGAACAAAACTTTCAATAAACACCATGAATCAACCCCCATGTTTCCCAGTGCTTCCGAAGGAAACCTCAACCCGAGCCTACTTCAAGATTTCATGGAAATTTCTTTTTCTATGGAATTCCCTCGATCATACTACCATAAAAACATAACTATCAGTGCATAAATGAATATAAAAATATACCAGTTACCTTCCCCAGTTGTACCCATCACACTGCCCTACAACCACATCTGATCAACCATATTCCATGTAGCTTCTTTGGGCCCAAAGTGCTTCCAGTACACTTTATCCTACTATATTACTCGATTCTAGAGCATGAACTCATTATGTTTCAAGATTCATTGAGGCTCTGTCTGGAACTCTCTCAGGCTCTACCTCTACCTCAATTATGGATACATACTGACATGCCTACCTACATGTTATGTACTATTGCATAGGTTCAGGGAATGATCTGACTTACATCCCGAATTTTTTTTTCCTTTCGCGCTCTATAAATCTGATTCCTCCTAGACATCCAATGTGCACTCTAATAAAAAATCAAATATCACTCTGATATAAGGGGAAATCCTTCCTGTGATGATCTCCATTACATGTTGAACATTGCAATGGTTCTATAACTTCTAACATAAAACTCATACTAAATCATCTCCTCATCCCTGATGCCTCTAACACAGCTTAACAACCTCCCACTAAATGTCTGATTTTCCTTTGAAAATGAAGGTAGCTATCTTAGCTTTCACGTTCTCAGACTAGTCATGCAATCTTAAGAAATTCTTCTCGAAAGTACCTCATTTCACTCCTCCTATGATGATGATGGAAGTAACAATGATCATGTCTCTTAGAAGTAGAACTACTAGAATCCATAAGGACTACCCCTCCTATCAAGTGTATCCAACCATCTGCCACTTCTGACTGTGCCATCCCTATCCAAACTATATCCTAATCGATACCTAATACAATATGCCACATTTGTCATTTCCTCCCGCCCATGACTGATTCTCAACTATCCATAATTATGCAAATCTATAAGGCTTTGAAGAATGATTGCATTGACCTCCAATTTCTTTTCTTGAGCTCTAGAAAGTATTTCCTGTGTCGCAATCAACATGTTATTGTATGCATTACAAATTCCAATCTTTGCCCTCAGAATCCTCAACGTATCGGATAGATCAAGATAGTACACTTCTCCTTGTTGGTGAACTGACCCTTCCCATTGCATTGAATCACATCAATATGGTAAGGGGCGTCATGTGAATTGTAGTCCACTGCTCTTCTCTTCATCTCTGATATTCTATTGTCCTGCAACATACCATGTTAGATAAACCAAATATAAACATAATAAAAATCCTATCTCTGTAAAGTTCAAGGGAGGCTATCAAATCGACACATCTCAATATAGATTAGCATGACACATAATAATATCAAGAACTTGACCGTAATGAAAATAATCTTCATGTAATTCATATAAGAAAAAGTTAACTAACATGGATGATTAATTGATGCATGTGAATTTAACCACATTGATCAACTAGAATCTATCATCCATGTAACAACAACAATAATAGAATGGCATATATGCATATAACCAAAATGCACATAAAACCGATTAACCATCATGCCTTTATTCCAACATATAAAAATATATGACAGTATTCTCTTACCCCAAGTTCGAGTGTTGCAACCTTGCCCTGGTATCAATCTATAATGCCTCCTCCCACATTTACCAACTTTTAGAATATATCGAGGTTAAACATGAGATGAGACTCACTATGTCATATTCTGACCTCTAAGTCCCAATTATGGAAGTGGGGATGACAAACCAATATCAAAATGACATTCCTCAGATCTTAAATTACCCTATGGAGGATGTAAACCACCTCAGGTGGTGAATCCCTAAGTTGGTGCTAATTTGGAACCTCGTTGACAAATTTGAAGCATGGGATTAGATTACTCTTTTCGAGAGGACCAAATTTGACTATTGAAGCCGCTAAATTTGGATAAGGGAAAGTTTAAATTTGAATTAAAGCCCACATGTGCACAAAAGGACAAGTGAGTTGAAAAATAGAATTTGGGCACCCATGGATGGATACAAATACTAGTCAAGTGACCCTCATTTGGACATCATCATTGTTATGATCATTCTTCTTTCTTTGGGTTTGGCTTGCACTGGTCGAAGCCTGGGTCACAAAAATTATTTCATACAGGTATGAGATTGTAGGGTTCGAATCCTACACTTGTGATTAGGGCTTTGGTTTCCAGCCATAGGCATACCTCAGGAAAATTTCAATCGCAACTAGAGGAACATAGGCTCATGTGTGTGGTTGGATGGTTTCACTTACATGCACATCACTTTCCGCATGTGGTCGGGAACTAGGGTCTGAATTTTACAGTTGAAAAAAAATTCTTCAATTTCTCAGAGAGTTCAATAGTTGATCACAGACATTGACATTTGATCGCAAGCTTCTGAAAGAGGGTTTTGATTATTAGTATTGTTGGGTTCATCTCATGGATTTTTTTTAGATTATTTTTCTAGATGTGATTATGGTAGAAGTTATGGATCATTGTACTCTCTTTTGTTGAATCATTCAATGTCAATCTAGTAAGAAGAATAATTTGAAAGGGATTTCCCTGTAGTGGGTTTTTCCTTGGTATATTACCAATCATGGTATCTCTATGCTTGAATGATTTTCTTCTATTTTTCCTTCATGTTCCTTTGCATTCATGATGATATTTTTATTTCTATATTGTCAAATATGTTCTTTAATAATGTGGTAAATATGGATAATTCTATAATGTTGTTGGGTGAATTCAATATGTAAATGATGAAATGAAATTAGATAAACAAAAGAAAAATATAGTCTTAAGAAAATTTTACATTGTATCAGAGTTGGGCTGAAGAAAAGTCATTAAATATCACCCCTATGAGGACACCCTTGTCGGAAGCAAGAGAAGATGGTGGAGACCTAAAAGAATGCTAGGATTTGAAGGAAACCCTAGGCAGTTTGACTATTATTTTTTATGGATTTTATGAGGTAACGGTTTGGAAGAAACCATGGATTATGAAAAATATTTGAGATATGCATGTTCAATGTGAATATGTTCAAGAACTTGTGATAGGTTTGATGTAACACTAGATGTGGTAGTCTCAATTAGGCCGGGTTGTTGATGAAGTTGGTTCAAATATAATTAAGGCAACACTGTTATATGGAAAATGGAAAATCATGACCCTTGAAGGTTGGTTCAAATGGGATATGAGCACCTCTCATTGAAGATAAGTACTTTTTAGACTTATGTTACTTCTTTTTGTCTTTACGTTTTGTTTAGATTTATTGATTTGATCACTATTTATACTTACTAAATGTATATTAGAGTATTTGTATACTTATAAACTCCTAATGAGATGTGATAAATGTACCCTTCTTGAGGATCATCTGAGGTGTGAGAAAATGTGGCTTGTGCAGGTAGAGAAGAGCTAGTACTAGAAAAGGAAAGAGGCACTTGATGAAAAATGGACAAAGTGCTCCAACTTCCAATGTCCAATAAGAAGGTGCACAAACATCTAAATACTACAAGGTATGTATAGTATATTGTTTTAGCTACAATAATGGATGGAAAGGTAAGCTCTAAGGTATGATGGGAATGTCACCTTCATGAATGAATCATGCATATGAAAGTAAGTCCAATCTCTAGTACATATGATATATTGGCGTACTTGATGTTTGGAAAGTATTTTACATTTTAGTCATGATGGATTTCCGGAAGTAGGCTAGATACATTGTTTTTTAAATATGGTGACTTGATATTATTGTTAGTGCTTGTGATAAGCATGATAAACTTGATGAAAAAATTGTAAGAATCAGATTTATATTGAGTATCTTCTTGTTGAACTTGTTTAGGTTTTGATAATCTTAGTAAATGAGACAATGCAATATGATAAAGAAGTGATGTAGTGATTATAATATTTGATGTATGATGATACACCTATAAGCTACCCTAATCATAACACTCTAACCCTTTATGAAAGTTTGATGTCATGTTCATATATGATGATGAAGTAGTTGATGCTAACATGTTATGACCATGATGAATATATGTTTTAGAACTTGATATAGTTTTATTTGATGTCCTAAAAATATAGTTGAAGCATGAAAGTATTATGATAGATAGATTGAAGTGTCTTCACATTAAGAGGGAGAAATTATCCATAAGATCCATACACCTATTATGATTTACATTAAATGTATAGAAGATTATTTATTTTTGAAGTAAGATTTTTGGACATGAAAAGACAAATATATGATGTTGTTAGTTTGCAGCAAGTCGTAGTCTGAGAAGAGAAGGTTTCTCCGAGTATAAGCCCCAACCACTAGGAGAAAGGCTTAAGGGTGTGGTTATAAGCCTCCCAACCAAATGGATGAAGGACTATGGCTGTGGTTAAGACCATAGGGCACAAAAAACTAAATCATTATTCGTAAAAAAGGAGCACACTTGGAGTATGACGATCCTATAGGTATGGAGCAGATAATCGAAAGTCCTATGAGCAAGGAAGTTTGAATGTTTGACTTACTATAAGGAATGTGAATTTTTTATCTAACTTGTGTTTGGAGGGGACTTGAATATGGATCTCAATATGTTATTTTTATTTTATCATTAACGATAATATATGACAATTATTCATAACAATTGCAAGGGTTTAACAAGATATGGCTTATTAGTTTAATATAGATGAGTAGTATTGAAGTTTTGACGTGATGCTTGAGAGTTCATATATATTCTTTGGATTATGGATTGATTGAAAACATAGTTACCGATCAAACATGAAGTATTACCTCAAAACGAGAACTCTAACCCAAAAAAACTCAAAAAACATGAAAAAACAACCCAAAAACGAAAAGTATGTCTTCCAGAATGCACTGTTTTTTTTCGGGTCAAATTTCAACATTTTTTTAAATTATGCTAAAAACCAACTTTTTTCTTGAAAAAAGGATTAAAAAAACACCATCGAAACAAAAAGTGTTGATGGTGGAATAACATCACCAATTTTTTGTGTGCAAAAAACAACTTGAAAACGAAAAGTGTTGATGCTGGTATAACATCATCAATATTTTGTGTGCAAAAAACACCTTGAAAACGAATAGTGTTAATGTTGGAATACTACATTTTTTCTTTTGTGCAAAACAACACCCCCAAAACAGATTGTGTTGAAACAAAAAAATTTAAAATTATAAAAATTTATATTAAAAAAAAATGAAAACACATTTTAGAATAATTGAAAAAAAAAAAAAATCATTGTATTTATTTAGGTGAAAATTTGAAAATAAAAATAAATCTAAAAAACAAAAATTAAAATTAAAATATTTTTAAAAATTAAAATTTTAAAATATATTAAAAATTGGAAAATAAAAAAAAAATTAAATTAAAAAAAACAAATAAATTTTAAAAAATAAAATAAATTTAAAAAAGAAAAAGAAAAATTTTACTAAATTTAAAAAAAAAAACTAATAAACTAATTTAAATTTTCATAATAAAAAAAAAAAAAAAAACATTATTTAAATTTAAATTAAAATTAATTAAAAATTAAAAAAAGAAAAATAAAATAAAATATAAATATTAAATTATAAAAATTATTTGAAAAAGAAATTTTAAATATAAAAGTTTAAAAAAATATTAATAATAATATTAAAATGAAAAATTAAAACTAAAAAAATATTAAATTTTAATTTAAAAAAAAAAAGCACTTTTAAAATTAAAACTTAAACATAATAAAAAAATAAAAATTGGAAAAAAATAAATAATTTAAAAACTTTAAATTAAAAAAATAAAAAAATAAACAAAAAACAAATTAATTTAAACAAAAAAAAATTAATTTAAAATATACAAAATAAATGTAAATGAAATATTTTAAATTTTAAATATTAAATTTTAGTTAATTAAAAATAAATTACATTTAAACGATAAAAAAACAAAAAAAAAAAAAATATTTATATGAAATTTGAATAAATTTAAAAATTAAATTAAAAAAGTATTTAAAAAATTAAAAAAAGAAATTAATTTAATTTAATTTTTAAAAAGATTTGAATTTGGCCTCCCGCCTAGGTGGCAGTGGGGTCTGTCGCTAGGTGGGTGGGGGGCTACGTGCGGCCTCCTAACTCGCCCAGCGTCCGGGCCCCACCGACACCTGGGTGCGAGGCGATCCTTGCATTCAACCTCGTACCCTGGTGGCGGTGGGCGCTGGCCGTTGGGCGGGGGAAGAGACTGCACGCAGGCCACCAGCTACCTAGCGGCTGGCCCTCATGCCATTGCGAAGACTAAAATTCTTTTTTTTTTCAAATTAAATATTTTTTTTAATTATTATTACTATTTTTTTAATTTATTAAATTTTAACATTTTTTTTAATTTAATATTTCATTTTTATTTTTAATATTTAGTTATTTTTTTATTTATTAAATTTGATATTTGTTTTTTTCTTTAAATTTTTTTTTTTTTAATAAAATTAATTTATTTTATTTTAATTTAATTTCTTATATTTATTTATTTTTTATTTTTTAATTTATTGATTTTAATATTTATTTTAAAATTTAATAATTTAAGGTTTTTTTTTTTTTTTTTTTAAATTCTTCTTCTTTTAATTTTTAAAATGGTTTAATATAAAAAAAAAAAAAAAACTATTCAATTTTTGTTTTTCAATTTATAATTTTTTTTTCATTTTTTTATTTTAAAATTTTTATTTTAATTTTCTTTTTAAATTTTTATTTTTGTTGTTTAATTTTTATTTTTATTTTCTTATTAATTTTCCTTTTAATTTAATTTTTTTTTTTTAATTTTTATTTTTATTTTCTTATTATTTTCTAATTTAAAATTTTAAAATTTTCATTATTTTTATTTTTGTATTTTAGTTTTCATTATTTTTAAATTTTCTATTTTAGTTAATTTTTTTTAATTATGTGGTTTTTATTTTTTAATAACTATACAAAATTTGTTTTTATGTTTTTTGTTTTATTTTTTGGTTCAATTTTAAAACGTTTCTTTGAATTATGTGTTTTTTTGAATTTTTCACCATTTTTTAATTTCATTTTCCAATTTTTTTGCTTTTAATTAATTAATTAATTTATTTTAAATTTTTTTACTTTTACAAGTTAATTTTGTTTTTTTTACATATTTATTGGTTTTTTTATTATTATTATATATTTTGTAGATATTTGATTTTTTTTGTCATGTTTGTTAAGTTTATTTTTATGTTTTATTACCAACATGAAAATTACCATTGTAAAAAAAATCGTTGATGTTCATCAACACTTTTCAAAATTAGCATGAAAATCACCACTCTAAATAAAAATGGTTGATGCTGGCTCAACACATTTCAAAATTAGCATGAAAATCACTATCATTTTAAAGCAAATGTTCATACTTCATAAATAAAAAAATTTGAAGTGTCAAAAATATGCTAAAAAAAAAGGGTGATACTGCGTCACCACTTTTCAAAATCGGGTGTTTTTTTTGCTACCTCAAAAAAGTAGGTATCAGTTCAGTTACCTATTTGATCGGTAACTATGTTATCTACGACAATTGTGGAGACGCAGGTCGTTATGCGCTTGACTGTCCAAACCTAGCACAACAATTTTGTAGGTACTATAGCCAATTTGATCATGTTATTGAAGATTTCCCTGTTTTGATTGCAAATATGGAGGAAAAGAAAATGCACACACCTAATCAAAACATTCAGATGGTAAGAGATGCACTGCTCGAAGAAGAACCAAGTGTGAATGTTGTTAGTAGGAGTGGTGCAGCCACTAGTGAAGAAAAGGGTACAAAGCTTGAAACTGATCTCCGGATCCGCAAAGCACCTGAAAATAAGGAAGGATTCAACTTACAATGAGAAAAATAAACCTTTGTAGCGGTGGAAAAGGGTTTCGGAGATGCGGTCACCTCAACATAAAGTGAACCTATGGACATGGTCGGGGTAGATGAAGAGATAAAGCCCTTCCTACAAGCTTGTATCAAATTGTTTCACAATAAGAAGGCAGTCGAAAACCTCCAAGTGTTTATAGACAACTACGTAGAGAAGCAACAACCTCGAATGGAGCAGAAGGTTGTTAACAAGATATATAAGAATAAAAGAAGAAATCAACGAGAAATGTGCTTGACTACTCAGATTGGTGCATATGAGATGGATTATATTATTCTAGGATCTAGGATCTGATGTGAATGTCTTACAAAAGAAGACTTGGAAATGAATGGGAGAACCTATGTTGGAATGGTCCACGATCCATTTGCACATGGAAAATCTGCGAAATATTATCCCATTAGGAAGACTTTAGTAGGTAGGGTGCTCACAAACTTTGAAGTTATACAAATTGTTGATGAAACTAACCCCTATCCTGCTTCGTTAGGTTTTGATTGGGCTATTGATACAGGTGGCATAATTAATCTAGAGAACATAACTATGGTATTTGATAATAATGGAACCAGGGTTGTGGAGCCCTAGATCCTATAGAAGGATAAATATATACAGAGTCAGTGCGCACACATGATGATGTTGATCATATATATAATTTAATTGCGCAAGACCAATATTAGATTAACCCGACAGTCGATGGAAGACTCAACTAGGCTAAGGATAGCTCCTGCTTTTCAGTTTGAGATGAACTAGAGAACTAGCAAAACCGACAACATGAAGTATCTGCGATGTGCTACAATCGAGTGACAAAATCTCTTTGGTGCATATCCTCAGAGATACACGAATTGCCTTATTATGATGGTATGACTAATGTTCACCTATTTTTAGAAGAACTTAAAAAATTTGTTCCAAAAGCACAAAGGTTTTGTGCACTTGATATAGTGCTACGCTCAACCCCAGCATGCTGGTTGGAGACATGCAAGGGAAACTTGGCTAACTTTGAAGAATGCACCCACATGATGTGTCTGTGATTTGAGTATCCAGAAACTAGAATGGGAGAGACCTATTCCAGAGAAGGTGATTCAGGAAAACATTTGGCTAAATGGATTGAAGCCTGGGGTGAAGAACCAAAGCCGTAATGGGTGAATATATTCATCAACACTTTGGGTAAGGTGCCTACAGACTGGTACCTCGAAACCGAGCTACGACAAGGAACCAATGAATAGACTATGTTGACAGAAATTTTTATCTTGAACTTTAGTTTTGAAAGTGGTTTCGACTGCATGGATAATGCAATGCAAGATATTCAAGAGGTCATCTTTGACACCACAAAACCAAAGGTTGAGTGAACCTTGCTAGCATGGGATGCGCAGATGAAGGGCATCGTTAACTGTCCAAACTTATTAGTTGAAGATAATGAGGAAGATCCAAGGAAACTTTTGATCCCAAAATATGAAGGATAATGCACAATTGCTAGACCTACGATTGAGTCACTAGATGTAACTAAGCCTCTAAAGATTAGGCAAGTCAACATTGGCTCAGAAGAACAACCAAAATTAGCGAATATAGGGGATTACTGGGATGATGATATGGTGGGAAAGGTTGTCAATCTATTGACAGAATATCAGGACCTGTTTCCTATGAAATTTTATGAGCTGAAGGGGATAGTAGGAGCTCTCGGGGTAATGAATAAAACTTTGAAAATATATGTGTAGCCTATGAAGTAGTGCCCGTATAGGCTGAATCCAAAATATAAGCAGGAAGTCAAAGAGGAATTGGAGAAAATGGTTGATGCACAAATCGTAGAACCAGTGGAAGAATATGATTGGGTGAGCCCTATGGTGGATCGGGACAAAGAAACTAAAGGAGAAATAAGGATTTACATGGATCTACACAAATTGAATGATGCTTGAGTACATCACCCATTTCCGACCCCATTTTGTAATGAAATCCTCGACAATTTGGGAGGACAGAAGGCATATTCATTTACAAATGGTTTCTTAGGATACCACCAGATTAGAATCGTGTGTGAAGATAGAAGAAACACAACCTTTGCGACAGAATGGGGATCCTTTTAGTATATAGTCATCCCATTCGGTGTGAATAATGAGCCAACTATTTTCTCGCATGTGGTAGTAGATGGGTTCCATAAATTCTTAGAAGTATACTTTGATGACTAGATTGTATTTGGATTATTGAAGAAGCATGTGTCGAGTCTACACCTGATGTTGGATATTTTTTGGAAGTGTTAGATCTCACTCAATCTCAAAAAGTGTATATTTTGTGTCCCATTTGGAATCTTGCTAGGTCATATTGTTTGTCATTAAGGATTGATGGTGGATCTCGCAAATATAGTTGTTACTGTTAACCTGAAAGTTCCTGCAAATGTGAAATAGCTACGCTCAATTTTGGGGCATACATGGTATTAACGGAAGTTCATTCAAGGCTACACACTATTCACTACGCCCATGGAGAACTCACTAAAGAAGGACACCTCATTTTCTTGGGTCGAAGGTTGTGAGAAAAGCTTTGAATTACTTAAGGAGAAGATGGTCAATGTTCCCATATTGGTATTTTCAGACTGGACGAAGGAATTCCATGTACATGTCGACGCCTCCAGCATTGCACTGGGAGTTTTCTTAGCATAACCAGGAGCTGGGGATATTGACCACCCTATTACATTTGCAAGTAGGAAGTTATCAAGTGTGGAGCATAACTACTCGACCATAGAAAGGGAAGGATTAGCTATGGTTTACATACTGCAGAAATTCTAACATTTTTTTTTGGGAGGCCACTTTAAGATGTTTACTGATCATTCTTATATGAAGTACATGGTCAATAAGCCCGTGTTGTGGGGGAAGATTTGGAGACGGTTACTGTTATTTCAGGAATATTATTTTTAAGTAATTGTGAAACCTGGGAGACTGTATGTTGGGCCAGACCATCTGTCACGCATTGAAAGTGGAGAAGAGCCAACCAACCTAGAATATTGTTTATCAGGCGCGCAACTATTTTCTATAAAGGTAGTCAATGATCACTTTGTAGATATTATTAATTTTTGGACCACTAGAAGTGCACCCACAGAATATACGCTGCAACTAAAGAAAGAGTTGGTCACAAGCATAGCTGACTTCACTTTGATTGCTAGTAAACTGTACAAAATAGGTGCAAAAGAAATCCTAAGAAGGTATGTGTTGGAGTTTGAGAGACAAGATATATTAGTTGAGGCTCATGGAGGGTTTGCAGGAGGTCACTATGCAGGGAAAGAAACTATGTAGAAGATCCTATGAGTTGGATTATGGTGGCCCATGGTGCACAATGACGCACATGAGTATTTCCACAATTGTGATGTATGCCAAAGGTTGGGGGAATCATCACGCAGAGAGGAGATGCCCTTGCACCCACAAATGGCTTTTCAAGATATTGAAAAATGAACCATTGATTTTTTTGGACCTATCGACCCTCTAGGAAATAAGACAGGTGCGTGTTACATAATCACTGCGACAGACTATGTGACCAGATGGGCTGAGGCTAAGCCTGTGAAGGATTGTAGTGCAGACACAGTGGCGCACTTCATTTTCAAGAAAATCTTGACTCAGTTTGAGTTCCCTTAGTTTTTGATGAGGGACTGAGGTACACACTTTATATATGAAACGATTCAAGCTCTGACAGAAGAATTCCATATTCATCATCAGAAGAGTACGTCGTATCACCCATAGGGGAATGGTGTGGTGGAATATTTTAATAAAATATTGGAGACCACGCTCACTAAGGTCTGCAATGCTAACCAAAATGATTGTAATGTTCACATCCCTGTGGTTATTTGGGCTTATAGAACCATGTGAAATTTTTGACAGGAAAGACACCGTTCAAAACGGTGTATGGGGAGGAAGCCATTATTTCAATGGAGTATATTGTCTCAAGTTTTTGCATTGCAATGTTCACTAATATGGTTGAGATGGATATTATGGAAGAACGATTGTCATAGTTGGTCGCAGTAGAGGAAGATCATTTCATTGCAGGTTTCCATCAAAAAGTAAAAAAGGCATGCAAAAAGCCTTGGCATGACAAGCACTTTAGACAAAAGGTCTTTAAGGAAGAGGATTTGGTTTTTTTGTATGAAAAAAACTTTTCACGCCTCCCAGGGAGGTTCAAAATGCATTGGATCAGACTGTATATTGTCAAGGAAATCACAGATGGAAGTGTGGTACGCCTGGCTACATTAAGCAGAGAAAACCTTCTGGGGTATGTCAATGGAAGACGATTGAAGCTATATAGGAACAACCCTCTTCATATCTGCACCAAAGGACTATATGGCTGGAAATATGGATTTTCACAGTAAGGATGGTGAATTAGTAGAAAGGTGTGACGTGCACGCAGTAGCTGTGCTAGAATGTTGACTGGGTCATAGAGATGCTAGAAAATGGCTGTTGGAACAGTAAATCTGGAAAATACAACACTATTACCGTTTGGAGGAGAAGTTAAAATGCATTTAATAAGGAGAGTATACCAGATTTGGAGCCATTTTAGCATTTATGGGGCTACATTAATGAGCAAAAGATCGTTTAAAGCGCACTTACGCAATATATATGACTGGAGGGATCTCATTAGTTCCCTTAAATTTTTATGTTCTCTCTGCGAGTTCTTCTCTCTAATCTCTGCAGATTATCTAAAGCTTATGTCTGGCCTTGATCTGAACTTTGAGGAGGAGCTACGTCGCCAAGTTTTGGGTCATCTTATTCTGCCTAGCATGACTGCCACTAATACCACCCCTTCTACCACACCGGAAGAAGAGAACCATGCGCAAGATTAAGAGACCCATCGATCCAATCTAAGAAGGGACAGTCCTCGGGGTCCCGAAATTCACCCCGTCAAAAGACACCAAAGGTACGCTCAACTATTGCAAAGCGCCAGACAAACTCTATGGAAGATTTTCCCGAAACCATCATGGAAGAGGACATTGCGGAGATAGTTGATCCCATTTCATGGCTACATGCACATGTCGCGCAACGCAAATACTCAGTAAAAGTCCCAAAGGATTTGGATAAGGTGTGCTCATATATAAACATGCCACTACTCCCAGAAAACGTACCCGTCGAAGGTGACATATTCAGAAAGATCCCACTGCTGAAGATGGAGGACTATGACCTGGCAGACCAGGATAGATTCCTAGAGCTTGTGCCCACCATGTACCTAGAATAGATCCCTTATAACGATGGCGTAGTCAGAGTTGAGATGAAGTCCTAGGCGTTGGGCCTACAAAAATTAGGGTTGCTCAACCTCTTACAAATTCTGCACTTCGAGTGTAGCCCCATCAACGATATATGTGTGCACCAGCTACTCGCCCTCATCTAGATTTCAATATTGCTAGGTGGACCGATTCTGATCAATGTTGCACTGATCCATCGGATCACAAACTTGCCCGACCAAGGGGAGGACCCTGTGAAGACCTTTGAAGGAAAGAGCCTAGAGCGCATGGTGGCCAAGGATTTGAATGAGAAGTACAAAGTCTCGCTCAATACCTAGGGTTTCTTAGTGCATGAAATTAATGACTTTGCATTCCATATGGGCACGTTGATCCTCGCATGCAAGGTGATGCAAAAGTGTTGGCCGAAGGAAGTTCCGACCCATGTCATTATGCTAGTTGGGCTATGTCAAATGTGCATGCAATTCAATTGGTCTCAATACCTCTGCACCGAATTCTTGGCTAATGTGCGCGAAGACCAGGAATAAGGGAAGCACTTTTATTATGCTTGGTTATTGCTCTTCATTGTGCTCATCAGGTAGAAGATGCCACATCATACAAAGTTCCCCAATATTGAGCCTGACATGTATGAAGCCGCGCGCTATGCAACATTATGGAACTCGAAGATCCCTACCAGAGTCATAGAAAACAAGATATTTTGAGTGTTGTTCAACTCTGAAATTTTCCAAGAAATTCAGTCAAAGACGAGGTTGTCGCCAACCCTATACGAACAGTGTAAACAGATTATTGATTTTAAATACACGTTCCACAACATGCACATCCATGTGAAGGGCGTTGTAGAAAGATTTTTGTATGACCTGCTATACTTGGTCTCAGAGGATGACCTGTTACGTGTCACAGCAGAATGGCTTCATGCATGGTTAAAGCCGCAAATCACTGGGGGTGCCTCTTCATCAGTGTTGAAGACTCCAACTAAACTGTCACAACCAAGGATACGCAACAATAAGGAAAGGACGTTGAAGCGGAACCTGAGCTTTTTATGACAAGAGAAAGGATAGATTTAGAGAAGGAAGCATAAGAGAAAGATGGTGAAGGCACTGAGGGCCCAAGACATAGAAAACCAAAGGTACTAAGTAATGTTTTCAGGCCACTATGGATCCGCGCAAAAATAGGAAGGGGTCCAAGTTGACAAGAACCGAGGACCTCGCCCTCATCGAGGATGACTTCACAGAAATTGAGAACATGGTAAAGTTGGCCATGAAGGATATCTGGAATGACATGGAAGCATAGTATAAGTCAGTCCTCGAGGGAGTACAATCGAGCCTCCTTGAATTAAAGATGCAAGGGACCACTATACAAGAGATCATGCAACAAGCAAGCCTGCAACAAGTGAGCATGTCGGCATCCAACATCAGTCAAACTAGCATACATCCCATTAGCACGGTGCTGCCATCCCCTTTAGATAGTCGAATGATTCAGATTCCTAGACCTGCCGTTATAGTTGAGCCGCCTACCTTGCGTGCTACTCTGTGTGCATGTGGAGAGGTTCACATCGACCTAACAAATCTACCTAGTGGAAAGCTCCATGCTATCCACACCATGATCGTGGATGAGTTGCAGTATCGGGAGGCCCATGCCATCCAAGCTACTGCTGAGTCTCATCAGCAAGTAGCAATGCTACAGAAGAAGCAATGATTTATCAAGTGTGTGGTGACCTGCGAGAGGTCACTATCGATGCATCAGCCACACCAACAACGAAGTTAGAGAGCCTGGTCACTTCGCTAAAATTATCGCACATAGAGATATAGACCGTTCAGTAAAAGTTCAAGCGACATATTGTTGAGCTGCAGATGAAGCTCCAACCTGAGACACCGTCGGAGATCTGATTGCAGTGCGCATTAGAGGTAAAGGTAGACACTAACAATGTAGAAGCATCAGTGGGAGAATGTGGTATCCTTCTATATGAATCCATGGGTATTTGGACTTCTGTTCAGAACAACCCAATGGTACAACTATTGAGAAATGAGCTTAGAATTAAGGATCAATAGTTTAAAGAGATCAGGATGGTGGCACCAACATTAGTAACAACACATAGGCTTGCCAGACTTCATGAAGGCAAGATTAATCAAACATAGATCGAGGACCTACACCGCTGTGAGTAGCTACTGGAAACAAGGATGCAACCTTGGGCTAAGGAAGCCTTGCAAGTCTTGCAGAACCTTGATAGCACCCTCAAAATCATACAAAAAACAAAACGTAGCATGAATTTGGAAGCTAAGGAGCCAACACTATAAAAATTCGTAGATGAAGCACAAACTACCACTGTGGAGAGCATTGAAGTCGTCATGTCACTCTAGAGATCTGTCGAAGCCTTGGAGGCGACCACCCCCCAGTGACTCAAGACGAGTCATGAGATTGTGTTGGGAGCCTCTTGAAGCAGGGCTCCCTGTGGTGTAATTTTTTGGGATAAATTTTGTCTAAGTTTTGTTGTACGCGCTGCGCGCAAATGGTAAAAGGGGCTTTGGGGTGGGTCAAAGTCCCTTAATTATTGTAATGGGTTAAATGGAAAAACCATGAGTCTCAAACCATGGTTTGAGACCATGGTATGTGTGCATCTATGATAGTATAAATATGTAAGGATTGAGTCGAGAAAGGAAATGACATGATGAATGGATGTTTTTTTATTAATGTTTTTATCTAAGTCTAGGTTTGTCTGGATTTGTCTAAGTCTTGAGGTGTGTGCAGACTCTACTGCTCTGTGCACAAAAAGATTGGATGTACTAAATTTCATATCTCTTAATAAAGAAGACATTTTTGGCGAACCTGGATTCTTATGTGGTTCACTATCTTGATTATATGTTATTTTTTGTACATCTAAATATGTTATGTGTTACATATTTACTTCTGTGATTGAGTAATTTCACCTTTGCATGAATACTAGTTGATGAATAGATCTTAGTGAAGTATACTTAATTAATGTGTGCAAAATATATTGAAGTATTCTATGATAATATGCGAAAGGTTTAGATCTATTGACTGTGCATGCGCAAATATGTTATATCATCTGCACTGAGTCTGATTAGGGCCACCACATCAAAATCTTCCTAAGTGTGCGGAAACCTGGTTCCAACACCCCCCATATTGCTTCAGGTGAGACTTTGATCTTCACAAGCAGATCACTGCCAAAACGGCCAATAGTTCGAGGGTTTTGTTGGTTGCGCGATAACTCCGAATGTGGCTCAGGACCGCTCAAGCCAACAATGCCTATGTCTAAATTCTCCTATCCATTATCGTTATGTATAATATGGTTCCTCTATGTAGCTCCTTCTCGCCATTCTAGATATTTATATAATATGAAGTTGAAATGTCTCCATATTAACCTAAGAACTTATAAAATATGCCTTTTTTCTATAACTAATTCTGGTAAATTTTCCTTGCATAATATACCATAAATTTGCAATAGTATAATGAGAAAAAGTCATTTTCACTCAAATCTCATGACATGATTACATTGACATTTGGCTTAAATGGTAATTAAAATTTACATTTTCTAAAACTTGAATTTTTCATATTCAATAATTGAAAACCATAAATTTTCAATTTACTCACAAAATTTACACGTGTGATCTAACTAAGTCATTATGTGCAATAACAAGAGTGATCAAGCCTATATAAGTGAACATGTGGATCAAGTCTAAGTGAGCATGTGCATACTTTTGCAATCTAAAGGAATAATGACCCTCTTTAAGCCATCTTAATCACACCCAACCAATCTTTGATATCGCTACAATTCCAGCATGTGCCAAAATGCTTGGGTGAAAGGATTACCAGTCTTGTATGAACTCTAGTAATGACGGCAAACTAATATTTGACACTATGATTTTTTTTTTTTAAATAACACTCATATTTTATAGAGTATATCTACAAATATATATTAGTATTTTACAAATTATTTCTTACACACCAATCTATGCTTATTAACTCCATATAATAATATTATTGGATTTTTGTACTAAATAAAATGGACTTAGCGAAATAGCTATCTATAAGGGTACGAATCCTGAGTCCATTTTTTCCCATTTTATTGGATTTCTATACTAAATATATTGGATTCAATTAAATAGCCATCTACACTGGATTCAAGTTAAGGGCATATTTTCTCTTAGCATCGATGTTTATGAATCTAATTATTTATGAGCCAAAGCGGAAGAACAAATGTCACATAATTTTTATTAAAGAAGTGATTTATATTGTTACTATCATCCAATAAAATAGGGATTTATTTATTGATTATTGACCAAGAAGATTTATATTTTAGTGTGTGAAATAAAAAATATGTGGACGATGTATGTGAGAACATTTATTCCATACACATCCCTAACATCATGCATCTATTATTTCACACAACTACTTCTATCATAAAATAACACAAGTGCTTCTTTATTGATTATTGGCCAAGAGGATTTATATATTTATTGTGTGAAATAAAGGATGTGTGGAATCCATGTATGTGTTACAGAGCCTTTATTTCACATAAAAATCTGACTTTACACACTTTTGTTTCACATAGCTACTTCTGGAATTGGATATTTAAAGAAACAAATTATCACCTAAAAACAACAATGCATATAAAATTACTTATAGTTTTCAAATGCATATTCTTTTAAAGTTTTAGCGTGTGAAATAAAGAATATGTGAAAGAGTGGTATGTAAATGAGAACGTTTACTTTGCACACCTCAACGACTTCATACAACTGCTTTTCCATACAGTTACTTCTTCAATTAATTTTTTTCTAGAAAAATCGTCACTTTAAAAAAGCATTTTATATAAAAAATGCATAAGCTTTTAAATATTTTTATATAAAAAAAATTTATATAACTTTTTACAACACAAATCTTTTTCTACTTAAAATTAAATTATTTTTACATATCTTTCATAGTAGATTAGAGAGACAAGAGATATTACCAAGTACAAAAATCCAATTTTAAACAAGAGCTACAAAGTAGCTACTACCTGTTGCTTAATGCAAATATAGAAATGTTGCAATTTGAGTTTAAGTGTCTATGAGTATTTGCTTTGAGTGCCTTGTTAATTCAGTTAGTAAAAACATATCTATAACCATTTAGGATTGGAATCCATCACTTGAAAAATGAGCAATCATGAATTAAATAATTATAAATATATAGTTAAAAAACATATATTTTTATTTAAAAAATAAAATTAGTGAAAGGATACAATTAATTATAATTTAATATTTAATAAATATATGTAGAGTAGATATTTATTTTGTTAAATCTGCCATTTCTGCTTAAATTATTTTTGCTAATAGTTTGTTTAATAATGCCTACCATTAAGCCTTGCAATGATTTGTTCTAACATGGGTATAAAAATAAAATAAAATTATTGGAAAAATGTAATATTTAATAAATCAACCAAAGTATCTATTCGACTATTTTTCTATGATGAAGATAAATAACCAAAAATGTGAAGTGAGCATTGTATAAAAGCTACCTTGCTCATCCTCCAATCAATTTCTTCTATAAACCTCTAAGCTCAATACTCTTTTGTTGATATATGCCCCAAAAAGAAGTTGTCTATTGAGCTCGTGAAATAGCCCAGACGACAAGAAATTGCCAGAATCTAGTCAACTAAAACTCGAAAAATCATGTGCTTGGAGTGTTTAGAATCCATTTTTGATGTTGGAAATGGATTCACCAGTATCAAAAACCCTTAGGGCACTCAAAATATTAAAGTTTTACAACAGTAAACAAGATTTTGGGCAAATCTTTGCCAATTTTCTGAAAAACATTGCCGGATTCTAAGTGAAAACACAACCTTTTTAGACTACGCAGCCCCAAAAATAATTAGATAATATATAATAAATTAATACAGTGGTCACCCATCCTACAATAAATTCTTTGTATATATCTTTGAATTGAATATTTTACCGTATATTGATTTACACGCCTCAAAATAACTAATGATACCAAATGACTGACTTGTGTATTTGAGGTGAATAACAATGCATTGAGCAATAAGAAGTGAGTGAATTGTATCATGCAATTAGAAAACAGGAAAATAAATTTAAATAATATAAATAAATAAATAATAAAAATATTCAAAATTAAACTATGTAAAAGTATAAAATGTTTTAAATCAAAGTAAAATTAATGTCAAACCAATAACAAAACCCCAAAAAAAAAAACTTTAAATAATAAAAATAAATAAATAATAAATATGAATAAAGTTAAACTATGTAATAACAAGTATAAATTTTTTTAAATGAGAAGTCAATTAATGTCAAATCAGCAATATACTTGCAGCTGCAAGTATAATAATTTTACTACTTAACATAATAATTTACCAACAAAATAAATTAAAAATTCTTTATAAATATAGTCAGCTTTTAACACAATAATAATAATAATAATAATAATAATAATAATATATATATATATATATATATATATATATAATAACAATAATTTCTACTATGCATTACCTTTTACATTAAAAAAAAAAATCAATACTAAACAACAACGCTTCATAATAAATATAAATTGGAAAATTAATAATATTAAATTATAAAATTTAAACAATAGGAATACCTCTGATTTTTATTATATTAATTTTATTTTCCCATACAATCTAAGGCATAACCAAACAAATTAGGACATTACTAGTTTGGAAAAAAATAAAAAAAATTGCCTCATTAAATCACCTAATATAGCTTAGCTTGTTGATACCAAGTGCAATAAACCCTGCCCACACCCATGCTTAAACCTTGCCACACATATATCCCTTGCCCATATTTCATGTTCTTTTGAAGGGCATGGCAGCGACACACAGAAATTCCAAAGGCCTGGTTAATATATTTTCAGGGATTCCATTTAGCTGATACTCCAGAAACAGCAGCCTGGGTATTTTGAACGCGTTTAGGAAGCCGTTATCTTCAGACCTTTAATCATCAGGCTTCGACTCGCAAACTATTTTTAATTTTTTTCCGTGCATCTCAGAGATTGGGTTCATACAGCTAATGCATGCTTATATTTCAAGAGTCTGGAGGCTATTACTGATTCGTTCTCCGTCGTGTTTTGAACTTTATCAGCGGCGTATATGAGGCATTTCCTTTTACACCATAATTGTCTAATATATGCTTATAAGATTTAATTTACAGGATTTTAACAGTGATTCAGCGTTTCGATCAATTGTATAACCAGCATTCACTTGAAGCATCAGATATTCAAAATGATGCGATTTACAATCAGATGCTTAGCAAGATCATGCAAGTTTAAGCTCGCGCAAAAGAATCAGAAACTATTGAAATCTAAGAAGAAACCAGTAGCCAAGATATTGTTCAGTGAATTACTGGAACAAAATTCCAACCAGCTGGATGAAACCGAGAAGCGAGCGGGGGAGTCACTAGAATTTAAGGCTGCCATTGAAGAAAATGCAAAGGAAGAGATACCTGGGCTTAGCGTCGAGTGCCAGATGGAGAAGCTCACTCAGAGTCATGATATCGTTCTCAAAACACGAACACAGCCATACAGGGGATGCAAAGATGGGCGGCCATGTCGGGGCGGCCATGTCTGTTTCGGATAGCACCGAAGGCTGAGAGACCTGGGTAAGAAGGGGGGCTCGAGAGACCTGCTATGGTTTCTGCTAGGTAAGCTTTTAGCTGGTACCCATTCCGCACAATATTTTGTTGCTATTGGTGGCTATTGAAGAATATTTAAGCTGGAACCCATGGAGGACAAATCAATGTTGCTTTTGGTGGCTATCGATGAATATTTTTTTATGTCTGGTACCCAATGTGAACACGATATTGTGGGCTGTTGGTGGCTAGGGCTGTTATAGTTCTTATAGTAGGGAGGTCATGGTTTCCAAGTTCAGGGGGACTAGTTTACGAGTGGTGAAGTTGGATCGGAAGAGGTAAGATGAGAATATATGGTTGTTCCGATATTGGTGGTCGTTGATGCATGTTTTGAGGCTAGTACCCAATATCGACTATTTGTGCAAGTTTTTGGTGGTTAATGAAGGAGATCATTAGCCGGTACCCAATGTGAACATTTGTTGATCTCTTTTGGTGGCTATCGAATTTGCATTTGGTCGGTACCCAATGTGAACAAGTATATGTTGCTTATGGTGGTCGTGGGTGAACCCGGGTTTCTTCGTTTTTATCCCGTTTAATCCGTGGTGGTGTCTCGTTGTCGAGATTTTATTAGGGATGATCTCGGGTTTTCACATTTGTGGCATCGGATGTTGAATACCTCTCGTACATTAAGGTGATGCGAATCCGCGTGGAGAAGTCGAGATGATAAGCATTAATTTTGGATGCATGTGAGTCGGGGTAGTCGGTGCTCCCACTCGGTTTTAGATTTGGGGGGTTTTTTCTCTCCGGTCGGTCTTTTGGTGCCCGAGTTTGTGGTAGCGGTGTGTGTGGATTCATTGGATCGTGGGTCGTTCGTTTGTTGTGGGATCGTGGTTATACTGTGCATGCCACCATTCAAGATCTTGAAGCAACTGGCTCGGATCCCGGCATTAAGGGGACATTAAACGTGTCGGAAGCGACTCACAATGCCAAAGCGAGGCGTGTGGTGTTGACCTCTTTGATTTCCGCCATAATTCCAAACCCATAATGCCCCTGCGAGCAAGCCTTTGGATGAGAACGGGTCGATGTTTGCTTCCTAGGATTGTGGTTGCGGTGTGTGGAATGTGGTTATACTCGTGCATACCACCATTCAAGATCTTGAAGCAAACGTCGGATCCGGGCATTAAGGGTCTCTAAACGTCGTCGTGGGGTGCTTATATTCCACCCTTCGGGACTCGCCTTTGCGGGTGATGGTGGATTTCCCTTGGAAGCCCTATTTGAGTTTACCGCCACCGTCGAGGGGTCTCTCGGTTATTCCGGTTAGCCATTCGTTTCTCCGGCTAATTTGAATTGTTTTTCGTGAGAACTGGCTTTTTGATTTCCCACACCATCCGCCCTCGACATCGGAGACGATTAGACTTATTGGCCCATTGGTGGATGGTTGTCTCATTTAATGATATAATCGTTCACCAACTCAACTTTTAATGACACATTTGTTCCCTTACTCATCATTGACCGGTCGCCCACTCAACGGTGATCGTTCACCTACCGATTTCACCATCTCATCGGTGCTCCGGTTTTTGTTTCTCGGATTGCTTTTTGACTAGATTTTCGATCCGGGCGACTCTAGTTATGTGTCTGCGGCTTGTCTCTCGTCGATATCCTAAATCGGTTTTCCCCCATCTTTATCTCATCCGGCGTTAGGATCCCCGGCATTTTGCTCTTCGGCCATCGTCGAATTATTGATCTCGGGATTTATGACTCAACCGCCACTATTTCATTCTCGGATGTTCCTTGTAGCCTCCATGGATCCCGGAGTTATTCATTTTTTCTGATCTCTCGATTTCTGCCGCATCGGGTATTTGCAAGGTCCGGGTGGCCGATGTATTCACTATTCGTCGGGACATATCATATCCTTTCGATCCCGGATCCGAAGGACTCGCCGGTCTTGGTTGGATGCGGTAAGGTGTCGGATCTCCCGGGATCGAGTTGGGGTGTCGGATCTCCCCCAATCATGGGGACCAATCTCATCGTTTTTCGAGTGCTATTTTGTTTTCGGGGACGCTTCATCAAGCGAGCCTCGTTTTTGTTGTGTAGGGGGTTTTGGTATTGTCCAGGGATCGCTTTTTTTCTTCTTCAACCGAATCGGTATAATTATCAAGTGACTCGGATTCCATATGTCATGCGTGCATGATGTATTACAAGCGAGCCCTCGATTTGGTTTTTTGCCTTGCGACATAGCCTTTTATCGATCATGGAGACACTATGGATCTCACCTTTTTTGTTTGCCTTCTTTCATTTCAGCTTATCTTTTATTTCTTTATTATCATGAATATGATGTCGCATATTCTCTCCATTTGGTTCTTTTCAATGTATACGAGGGATGATCTCGTGGGTATGTTTTATACTACCCGTTATGTTGTTGGCCATGAACATCGAATTACTTCTCTTCGAAGTGTATTACGGATGTATTTGGTATTTGGGGTTTTCTCGTTGTTTTAAATAGCAGTTTGAGAATGTATTGATGATCATGTACTTGTCATATATTTCTTTTAATATATACAGTGTTTTTTTCCTTCGAAAAAAAAGCGTCGAGTGCCAAATGCCTCCGAAGGATTCATCGAGATATTCCCGACCAAAAGTAACATAGGGCAAGAGTTGTCAATCCCTAATGAGAGTGACATAGTTACGGGAGTTTCGGAATTGACGAGACATCGAGAAAGATGGTGAAGTATTATTACCCCGAATTTGCGCTTTATGATGAGATTCCTATTGCATATGATGCTACAATGACTAATGAAGATGCGGGAAAGAGTTGGAGAATGGAGGATCGGGATGAATCCGTGGGGATTCGGACGTTGTGTCTTCCGCAAAATAAGATGGCCTCCGATAAGATTGTCATAACGGATGATTGGCGTTCTGCTGTAAAATTTATTGCAAACAATGGTGATTGTCCTCGCTATTCCTCACATTATGGTAGTGTGCCTCTGTATGAATTTAATTCAAAGGGAGAGATGATTGTATGCATTTAAAACTTATCTTTTAGAATTACCAATGCATTTAATCTTTGTACATGTGGCACCTAAACATCACATGGGCACATTTACTAGGTGAGACACTTGTAGGGTTGATCTTTTTACCAATGCATTTAATCTTTGTACATGTGACATCCGAACATCACATGGGTACATTTATTAGGTGAGATACTTGTAAGGCTGATCTTTGTATTTCTAATATTTGAACATTTTTTTATTTTCTAATAAGGTTGTGAATCTCAATGCGAGTTTGTAATAAGAAGTGAAAAGTAACCCATAAAAAAACAAGAAAAATAACTTTAAATAATAAAAATAAATAAATAATAAATATAATTAAAAGTAAACTATATAACAAATATATTTTTTTTAAATCAAAAGTCAATTAATATCAAACCATTAACAAAACTAATTCAATATACCTAGGACGACAGGTATAATAAAAACAAAACAAAAATCTCCCTACCTTAATTCCACCAACATACCAATAACTACCAATATGCTTCTATGCATCTATCCCACTTTTTTTTAACTATCGAATCAAAAGTGATTGAATAGACATTAGTTCTTATCTAATATAGTGCAGCTTAAATATTAATTAAGTTACTTATACATCCTACAACTAAAAAGATATAGGTGCAATATATTAGAAATCCTTCCTCCACATAATCAATTTAAAATACTTATGTTATTAATACAATAATTAATAAAAAGGAGATATTATAGGGGCAACATGTAAGAAATTGTTTCTCCACGTAGGTATATTATATAACATATCAGCAAATACCCCGATTCAATTTTTTCATTATGAGTGTCTCGTTGGGATAATATCTATTCAATATTTTACTTCTTAAAGCAGGCCAAGTGTCTTACATTCATAAATCTAAGATCTTAATATTTATAGTTCTCTAGCATAATAAAATGTATTCCAAAACCTAAAATAAAATAGTAATTATAAGTGGTCTTCTACTTATGTTGATTTGTAGAATTAGTGTAATTGCTTTTCTTAAAATTGATAACTCTAATAAGTAGGGGAACAAATAGGTTATAGCATAAAAAATAACTAAAATGAGTAGACAAAATGGAATTGACACAATTGGTATGGTAAGTATATCCCAGGACAATTGTTTTGATTAAAAACTATTATTGAATGAATATGAACTATTATGAGAAACTAAAACTGGGAGTATTACTCTAAAAATTGGGAGTATTACTCTTTCACATTAGTTATGAGTTCAGTAACATGAAGTTATATAATATATTTTGTTTTGAAAAATTATTTATTTAATAGTCAACATCTTAATAGATTTCTTTTACTTTAAACATACATATATTATACTAATTTTAAACATAGAGTACTATTCACCCTTGATTTTACATCAAGAGAGTTGTGCTTGATTGATATAATTAGTCAAATTTTGGTTCAATGGATCCACTCTCAAATCCTTGTATACTTTTCAAATATTTCTAACTCATGAGTTGATCTTTCAATCTATTTTTTGGATACTCTCCTTCTCGATGAATGCTTGAGCTGCAATGGGACTGTAGGAAAGATGGATATGCTAGAATTGTGTAGGTGATCTCTCTAGCTTAAGAGGTTTCCACCCAATGAATTATATCCCCAAAACAAAGTCACATTAGGTCCTAACTTAGTGAGATAAAAATATATTCAACATTAGGAAAACCATCCAAAATTATGGTTTATATGATATGACTTAAATAGCTTGGCCTTATTTTATAGGATTTTTATTTTTCCCTTTGCTCTAATCTCCAAATTATATCCTTTCTCCTTATTATCATTTTCTTCTAACTTTTCTTATTTTCTTCATGTCCTTTAATTTCGGTTTTCTTATTTTATTATTTCTCTCTAATTTCCATTATATTTTTTGAGTGGACCTAATGGTTATGAGGATGTGTTTCCTCCTAAAAGGTTATAGATTCAAAACTAAAGGGGGTAGAGTATATATGAATTTGTATATTTTAGTGGTCAAATCATTGTGTGAAGGTGGATCCCTTGTCCCACAAACAAGGGAGTCTCTTACACAAATTTGGTATTTGGTTTTCTCGTGATGGCCTTAACATTGGATTATTATTATTATTCTTATTTTCCTCCATCTTCCTTATTTTATTATTTTTCCCAACTTTTATTTATTTCATTATTTTCTTTTAACACTCTTTATTTATTATTTTGTTTTAATTTCATACATTCATTATTTTTTTTCTCTTAGTTGTACCTTGATCCTAGTTCTATACTTTCTTACAATGAGATTTTTCTTGTATATCATGGTTTTTAATTTATGAAAATACTATTTTTATTTCAAGTACAACCTCCCATTAAGAAATATTGTAACTCAACATTTATTTAATGATTATTTCCAATTTAGAGAATACTCCCCAAACGTTTCATGATTTCTAGAACACTTAATCAATATATAATTTATTCAATTGATTCATTTAAGGTTTTATTTAAGTATATCCTCAATAATTGACATTTAAGTTATTCTAGTTTTGAAACAAAATTTAACTATAATATTCGCTTTCACATGTAATTTTTATCTTAGGTGTTTTCACCAATTATCTTCACATTGAATTTACCTTTTTTTTTCATATACGAAGGGTTCCCAATCTAGTGTTCCTTTCAAGAACTATCCCCATTGTTCAAAATGTTCCAAAATGTTTTCCTTCAAGTATCATTTTGGTTCTTCATACCAAGTGTGTCAAATATATTGTTCCCATTAGGAACTCTTTTCATAATTACAACGATGCCACAACGTTGTCCCTTCAAGTATATATGACTAATTGAGGGGAACATATGTAAAAAAATGGAGACAACCATTAACTTCTAAGTTGCTTCTTATTGTGATTCTAATGGCAGTTGAGGAACAAGGTGTCTACCTTAATGCATGCCCCTTAGTGAAACATTATGTGTAACCAAATAAATAGTACAACTATCATGACATCATGCAACTTCAAGATGAATGTTCTCAAACATCCAACCCAAATCATGTTTGGAGTGTTGGTGGATGGAGTCAAGAATGTTGGCCTCCACTCCTCCAAAGATAATGCAATATTCTCGATATATCTTCATTACCCATATGTAAATCATTTAGAAAACACATCACCTATTCTTACATCAACCAATTTGTCATCAATGTAGTGTGTGTGTATGCATTGACAAACTTTAGTTTTCTCAAAATTGAATGTAGTTAATAAAAAAAAAACAGAATCGATATCCACACCACCCTGATTTTTTCCACACTTAAACCATTAATAATAACATATCATCATAGATATTAGTCAACACAATTGATGCATGGTAAGAGAGAACCAACTCTCAATATCACCCAATATAATAACTATCAAAATAATCTAGACTTAAGTCATCACCTTATACAAATAATAACAATGATTGATATCCTTAGAATTAAAAATAATATTAAAAGTATCTCACTCATAGTCAAGGTAAAATGAGGTGCTAAAATCTGATTCCAGTAATTACCTCATTACGGTCAAATATTTAAAATTCAAGTTTCTTCAAATTTTTATCATAGCTTTGCAAAATGTATCATGCCTGCTCGATCTTAGGTATTAGGTATTGATAACACAAAGGAAATAATAACCACTTATTGAAGGTTCAAAATTGTATAACTAAAATAGAACTCTTCTAAATTCCGTAAATTGGACGGCTTCAACAATTTTTTATTTACTTAAAAAATCGTAATATAATTTACTTAAAAAATGGTTATATAATGGAGCCAGTCTTCAAGAGTAAATGATCTAAGTAAATGTACATTTTTCTCCTTGAAAACTTATTTCATATGTAAACTTTATTTGTCTTGTTATGTGAATCAATATAGTTACGAGGTCATAATAATAGATCTGATGCTAATTAAATTGATCCATGTTCTATAGCAATCATTGTACATTAGTAAGGTAATTTTTTTGGAGTGGATTGCGTTTTGTTAAAGTTTTTTCTTAGATTTATATCTCTAAATAAATTGATTAGATGAAATGTCATTAATTAATTTATGTTACTAGTTATAGGTAAGTGACTCGTAATACACATTATGTAAAATAAATTAAACAAATTAATTAATATACAAAAGCATGACATCTTGTTAACCATAATGATAATATTTAATTGAAATGGTTTTCTAAATACATGTAAAATATCTATGCAATATATTGTGATAATTTATTTATAATAAATATATTAATTATATAATTATTATTAGAAATTCCTAAAAAAATTTAAGATATTGATCAGGTATACAAGTAAAATTAACCAAATCTTACTAGTATGTCAAAATTAATATTTCTATTTTTAGATTTTATATTTATAATTAAAATAGTAAATGTAGCTAGGGTTTCTTAGTAGCCATTAATTCTATTTAAGAGTTTTCAATATTGAGCAATATGCAATGAAAATATGATACAAGAGCTTAGAGTTTCCAATTAGTGAGCATCAACATGTACGAAATCACCCAACAAGCACCCCAAATAGACCACTATTCGTTTCGTATGGTGATCATGTTGATTATAGGCTCGGTTTCCCGAACTAAAACTAATCAAAACTAATATAATCTAATATAAAACTAATCTAAATCCATAGATCTACTCTATCTTTTTCTTGCTAGCTTATGTTATTGATTGTTTGTGCTAACCGGAAAAGGAAAAGAGTTACCCTTTTATGGCCACATGGAAAATAAAATATTTCATGCTAGACAAAATGAGGACAACCTAGCCACACGTATGTTTTCTCTTGCATAAGGATACTTTTGAAAATGGTAGCTAAATATAATACTAAATGCAAGCCTGCTTGTCAATGAAAAAAAACAAAGAAAACTAATTCAACTCGGCATATAGAAAATAATTTCTAAATGCCAAGTGTTCGGATAAAAATATAATGGGGATTTCACATGTGTTTTAAGATCAATATCAAGTTGTTAAAATAGTTCTAACAACCGATATTTTTTACACGTGTATTATTTTATTTACATATCAAAATATTAAAATAAAAGTCTTTAAAACATGAAACACAATTTTAAATTTACTCATAAATTTGTTTAAATCCATGGGAAAATAAAATTGTTAATGGTTGATAGATGTAATTATTAAATCAGACAGATGATATAATAAGTTGAAATTCAGCTATTTAAAAATAGTTCTAAGACATGGAATCATTGGCACAAGTCTCCATAAAGAATAAGATTTTATTCACGAATAATACTATTTGATATACAATCTTAAACCTATGTATCTTATGCTCAGTCTTTACAGTGAAGTTCTCTAACAATCCTCCCAAGGAATTCAACTTTGCTCATAGTGAATGGAGTTGCAATAGTACATGATATATCTCTAAAACATAGTTTTAATATGAAAATGAAAACCCCCAAGCTCGTATCTGAGTGTTCTTAATTAATCTATGACAAAACCCATGTTTACAGTAGTGAAAATAGTATCCTAATTTTTTAAAAAATAGCCTTTTTTTTTTTCCTTTTCCAATCTCTTATTTATAATTTACAAATAAAATCCCCCAAAAGGAAGTTTGTTGCAAAAAAAAAAAAAATTGATCTCTTAGATTGAGGCTATAAAAATCTCTTTTCCTTCTTTGTTTCACCAATTATTAATCCCTTAAATCTCCAGATATTGATCTTATCTAACAAGATCTGCAAAAATCATCCAAAATCATAATTAAAACTAATTAAATTTCAACACAAATCCTAAAATCCAAAATTTTTAAAATATCATTCAAATTAAAATTTAATTTAATGAATTAATCAAAATAAAATTCATGGTATCTACTATTTCATAGAGATTTCTTTGACAAGTGAGTGATTTGAAATAGGTTGGAAACAACCAAAAACTCCAAACAAATAATAACTTTCCAAAAAAAAAACTCGGAAAAATAATTTTTGTTTCACTGTTTTGAGTATTAAATGTCCATATTTTCTTGAATTATTGTTTATAGGTTGTTCTACATGAGAATATACTTCAAATTATTCCTCATTTTACTCATTTGGTGGATTATAACTTGAGATATTACCTTCTAAAGTGGAGTGACCAAAACTCATTGAATGTTGGTACATTTTTTTTGTTTTAATAAAAAGTATCAAAAAATTATTAAGAACTAAAATTAAGAAACGGCTACGTTGGTCGTTGAAGTTAATAGATGAGTACATAGAGAGCACTCGAGGGGGATGCTCGTGACATCATGATTTACAACACATTCCCCCTTTATGTCATGTGTATCCTTTTATATAATATGAAAGTGAGCCCCCGCCAATGCGTAAATATCTCAGTAGTTTGATCTTGGAATATTTCGAAGGGGTTCTCAAAGAAATCCCCGAGATCAAAAGACTAAGATCACGTAACCCCTTAATCCGATGGTTTTCAAACTATTTTATTTTAATTAAGATAAAATTTATTCATTATATTTTGTATTTTATTATTTTATTACTTTAATATATTATATTATATTTGGAATATATATAATTTTAAAATATGTGTACAATATATTTTTTGAAAAATTAATAAAATTTTTAAAATAATTAAATAAATAAGGCTTATTACTAAATAATTATATAAAAGTCGCACTTACCTTATTAATAAAAATTATTAAAGTAGTTTAATTAACTAAAAATAAATTAATAAAAATATATTTGTATATTAAAATTAAGTTTATTTACAATTTATACTAAATACATAATAGAATATATATTTACATATTTGAAAGCCTAAGCGGTGAAAATGACCAAACTTTGACCATGGATAATTTTCAAACTGTAAATGAGATTTAAGCGAAATTCAAACCATTGGAAAGATGGTAGCAAAAAGAAAGCAATAATGAAAATAAAAATGAAAATCACTCAAATTTAGAAAAATATAGGCATTATAGAAGTGATATTTTCTAAAATTTACATCGAATGCCCTATAATTTCGAAGAAATTAAAAGGGGTGATTGAGCCTCAACAATTCACGATTGATCTGGATTTATGCAGGAATGCAACATAATACACATATAACCATAAATATAAAAATGCAGCTGAAATAACACTTCATTTCATTAATATCAAAGAACTAAAATTTGTTTACAGAGAGAATGGAAATAAACTAGCTAGGGCCCTGGTAGCTTATCTTTAAGAAGAGATGTGGTGGCTACAAGCCTTTGAACTTTGTGTTACAATGAGGCTCGAAGGCCTATATATTATTGAGAAACAATGGAAAACCCTAAACACCCAAAAAACTAACCCTAGGAGATGAAATGCTAGAATATGGGCCCCGTCGGGGTAAATTGGTACATCAATTTCCTGAGGTCATAAATTTTGCATACTATCCCCATTTGACACACATGATACATCGTTAGAAATATCTATCTGAGGACTACAACTATTGATAGCGAATATGAAATCCAGAACAGAATCATTTTCACCGAAGGTTTGATGCCCAAAAATCGTTGTTTAGGGCCTCAAAATGGCTCCGGAAGTTCAAGACTAGAAAAACTGCTAAAAATAGTAAATTGTGCTATAATTAAGGAAACTGAAAACTGAAAGAAACAGTGGTGGGGCCCCAAGTGGAATAGTAGGTGGCCACCAATATCCACCTGGATCATTCTTGCCCCCTTAGAAAGAAATAGTCCCCATTGCATTGAGTTCCTCCATGAGATGAGGAAACTTCTATTGAACTTGGTCCTTGGTGAACCACTTGTCTTGGTGCAGGAGTTGGCCAGCTTGACAACCCGATACAGTTGGATCTTATGCTAGCGAGTGTTCTTGATTTGCATGTCCATGACAAAATTTGTGGTGGCCTGTTCCATGCAGTCTGGGTTTAATTCTGTTGGTGTGAGTTGTTCTGCAATGTCAGAGGTGTCCAGTAGAGGTGGGAAATAGGGTGGAAGGTGGTCCACATTGAATATTGGTACAAACCAAGGAATGGTGGAATACTGAGCTCGAAGGCATTATTCCCTACATCCTTGGTGATGTTGTACGACCCATATCAGAGCGAGCAAAGCTTGCGATGGGGTCGAGTGAGGTGCTCCTTCTGTAAGTGTAGCCACACTTTGTTGCCTGCTTGGAAGTGGTGTGGAAATCGATGTTGATCATGTCGTTGCTTGTACTTAGCATTGGCTTTGTCTAATATTTCATGAACCTGCTGGCGGATGTGCTAAATGTGCTCAATGAAGTTGTTCACTTTTTCAGCTTCAAACTAGACATGAGCCGAATCAGTGTGAGTAGCCACAAATGGTATGGCTACGTCGATGGGACATAGTGGCTGGAACCCCAGGCCCACCTAAAATGAGTTGTGGCCGGTTGAAATGTGGAGAGCCCGGTTATAACTGTGTTGTGCATAGGGAAGGCTCTCATCCCATGTGTGTGGATGCTTTGAATTATACATGCACATAATGTGTATAATCATCCTGTTGAAAACCTTTATCTGGCCATCAGTTTGGGGATGGAAAGTTGTGTACTTGGTGAGCTTGGTGTCTAGCACTGACCAGAGGCGAGACCAAAATGTGCTAAGGAACTGTTGTTCCGTTCTGAGATGATAGACTGTGGGATCCGAAAGTGCACCCACACTCATTCAAAGAATAGTTTAGTAGTGGCTTTTGCTGTTATATTCTTCTTGCAGGCCGACATAATGGCCATCTTCGAGAATCTGTCGACGACCATGAAAACACAGTCATTTCCATGCTTAGTAGAAGGAAGGCCCGACATTTAATCTATGGAGATGGATTCCCAAGGTCGAATAGGGGTAGGGAGCAGAGTATAGATGCCTTTCTTCTTGATGGTCAGTTTGGCAATGGAACAAGTAGTGCAGGATCTGATGTACCTCCCAACATTGTGTCCAAGGTTTGGCCAACAGAAATACTTATGCAATACTTCCACTTTTTTCTCAACCTCGAAATACCCAACCACTTGACTGTAGTGTGCTTCACAAATCATCTTGGCATGCTCACTTGAAGGAACAAAAAGGTGTCCCAGGTGACATAGTAGTGCATCCTGGAGGTGAAAATTTTGAACTTGCGTACCCTCCAAGAGTGTCTTGTATGTGTGGCCGAATTCCATATTGCTCTTGTAGAGAAGAGGCCAATCAGAAGTCTCCTGCCCACAAGAGTTGAGAATGGTGGTTAGAGCCACGATTGGTGGTCGGCTGAGGCAGTCTGCAAAATTATTGGTGTTGCCCTTCTTATACTTGATGTTCAAATGAAATTGTTGCAGATATGTGGATCACTTCTGATGGCGATCATTCTACAACTTCCCTTGTGTCTGTATGAACTGCAGGGGTCAGTGGTATGTGTGGATGACTATTTCCTTCCCCAAAATGTAATGCTTCCATTAGTAGCATGCCTGCACAATGGAACACATTTCTTTGTCATAAGTGGGATACTTGCAGAATGTGTCGGACAATGTCTCACTATCATATGCCACTGGATGCCCCTGTTGAGTAAGAACTACCCAAATATCATAGTCAGAGGCAGCTATCTTGATCTCAAATGGTTGTTTCAAGTCTGCTAATGTGAGCACTAGGGCAGAGCAGAGGCGATGTTTTAATTCTACGAATGCCTTCTATTGAGATTCCAACCAAAATAATTTTTCTTTTTCTCCTCCCTCGGTGACTTGACTCAAGGGCTAAGTGATATGAGAGAATCCCAACATGAACGTGCAGTAGAAATTAGCAAGACCCACAAAGTTGCGAAGCTCTGTTAGAGCGGTTGGGGCCGGCCAATCCCGAATCACTTGGATATTGATTGGATCCACATGTGCCCCCTATTCATCAATAATGTATCCCAGATACCGAACCCAATTCATGCTAGAAGCTCACTTCTCGAAATTGGAACACAAATTGTGTTGCCGTAATGTTTGGAGGACCTGTCAGATGTGGTGGAGGTGTTCTGCACATGTCTGGCTAAAGATCAGGATGTTGTCCAAGTACACTACTAAAAATGAGTTGGTGAATGGCTAAAATATGTTGTCAATCAACCCCACGAAGGTTGGGATCATTCGTCAACCTGGAAGGCATGACCAACCATTCGAAAATTCCCTCCTTGGATTTGAAGCTAGTCTTCCACACATCAGAGGGTTTGATTGGTACCTGGTGATATCGAGACTTCAAGTTGATCTTGCTAAAATATTTCTCCGCTTTGAGTTGATCTAGAAGGTCATCAATCCATGGGATCGGGTACCTATTCAGGACAATGATCTTGCTCAATGCCCAATAGTCAATACAAAGTCTCCAAGTCCCATTCTTCTTCTACACCAACACGATTGGGCTCCCATAGGGTGACGAACTTACAAAATGGGATACAACCTTTCTACAACAACTCTAAAGCTTCCTCTTGGTTCATCGCTCTCTAAGAACGTGGGTGATAGGTGGAGTCATTGGGGAGTGCAAGCGCACTTTGGAATCGGTCTGATGGGGTGCTGACTAACTGCTATGAGAGGCACCCTTGTGGGTGAGAGTGAAAGATGTCCCGTACTCCTCACGACAGCATTTATTGTTGTCATCGGAAGGACCCCTGTGGAAGGTTAGAAATATGGTCTTCTTTCTTTGCCACTGGTGAAATCAATAAGAAAACAAATTTCTCAGTTTTAGGTACTATACTACGTATTTTGCGATAGCAAAGAATGGCTGAGAGTATTTTGCATTATCTTATACATTATTGCTTACATGTGATAATAAACGTGAAAATGAGACTCATACACTGGCATGTTGCTTCTGAGTACGGTTAGCTAATAATGGCAAAAACAGAAGTGAAATTCACATGTGCCTCATCGCAGAAGGGCTTGATACTATGGTAACAGCAACGCTGTGGCGAGATGGAATCTCATCTGGTGAAACCACCCAGATGGTGTCTGGCTGTGGGTGTGTTGTATGTGGTCGCTTATTAAATACTTCATGAACTCTGTTAAATGAGGTTCTTTTGAAAACTCCCAACGATGACAATGAACATGTCGAACCTTCACCACATCTTTGGTCGGAAAAAATGTCCTCCTCCATGGATGTTAGGTTTCACTCCTTCTGAATGTTGATTATAGCAACGTGAGCTTACTACGATAGCCTGCTTCCTAACATTCACGTTCTAGGGTTCTAATTCAAGGTTGGAGCATGTGATTAGGAAAGCTTACTCATCTTACGGTGGTACTTGTTGATGAGGTCTATAATAATAGGGTTCATAATTTTTGAATTGACTATGATTAGTCTTGTAAATATGTACATACCTTTATTTCTGCAAGTTTTTTTCCCATATTTGAAAATAATAAAAAATGAAAAGAGGGTAAAAGTCCTAAAAGAAAGATCAAAGGACTTAGAAAAGAAAAAACTCAAAAAAATAATAAAAAATGGACCCCAAAAGTAAAAAGAGATAAGAATACGACATGAAAGTGAGCATTTCAAAATGCCACTACTATTTTCTTTAACTGCAGAAATAATGATTATGTGCAGATTGTTCAAAATGCCATAATCCATGATGAGTTATATAATTTAATCTTAACTTTTTCATGCTTTAAATTTCATGTTTATAGATAGAGAATAAATATCTGTCAAACAATTTAAATTTGACAAATCAATAGATAGTTAGATAATAAATGAGGAGCTCAATAGTTTAATCTAAGCCCTCTGATGAAATATGGTTAGTATTAGATAGTTTCATGCTTTAAAAGAAAAATGGATTTAGGGTTGCAAGCTTAAATGAACCCATGCAAATGAAGTAAAAAATGTTAGAATAATGATGGGTAGGTAGAAAGCATTTGTGCAAGGCATGTAATAAAACATTATCTGGTAAATTACTAATTTCCCCTCCCCCACAATGTTCCAAGTATTCAAAACCTTCATTTAAAGAGGCTCAGAGCATTTCTCTGAATTTTGTTGGGAATAGACCCAAGGCTTAATGAATGATTGGTAAATATATTGGATTCCCTTCATAAAACCCTTTTTCTCAACATAGCCACCGTTTTCCAAAAATAATCCCTTTTCCTAAGTTAAAATATATTTTTTCTTAGGGAAAGTAAAACCCCTTTAACTAATCTCATTTCATACAAAAAAACATTCAAAAACCCACAAAATACAAATTATCCTAAGTATTATGTGTAAATATTTAAAATGGGACTATTATTGTGCTCAAATTCCTATTTTTACACTTTTCTTAATTTGAATTATATGTATTTTCCATTCATTATATTCATCTCATATTAACTCTAATTTAATGTATTAAAACCTTTATAACTGCCCTTTCCCGTAGATATATTAATTTCTTTATTTTTAAATACCCCAAACCCATTTATTAATTTTAACTTATGGTCCTATTACTCCACGTGAAATATTATCCCGCTTCCCTGTATAGGTTAAAATATATTACATATTATATATAATATCCCCGCTCAAAATTCAAAATACACATATAAATTCCTCATTTACCATGTAAAACCACAACTCATCTATCTGATTATTACATCATGTTTATGCGTTAAAAATATGTTTTAAACGTATAAATTAAACCCCGCCTATCATATTACTACATTGGATTTTACGTTAAAAAACATATGTTTTAAACGTATTATTTAAACCCCGACACATAAGATTTCTCGGGCCCCATGCCCCACATACCAAGCAACTCCATCTTTCCATCCCTGTCGTTCACACACTTCCCTCCAGATATGACAATCCAGATGCGATATCGCATTTCTAAAAGCACAATCTCTAATCATTTTAAGATTTGCGAAATAAGAATTTTTGTTCGCTTCTCTCTCCTCCAGTGGTGCCAAATCATTAGATTGCATTTTATTCAATTAAACCATTTGATGCTCTGAGTCTATGTGATAACCACAAGTGGTTTTCTCCCACCAGCACTAAACCACCCTTCCTCTAATTTGACTCGCATTCAATACAGAACTCGTTTAAAACCTAAAAACTCTATACAACTACATATATGCCTAGTTCAAGTCTTTTTCAGAGTTTTTCTGCTTCCTTAAGCCTTCCTGATTGAAAAATCAAGCACTGTTTTTTGCCCAAAGAACCGGAAATCTATTGAGAATTGCTGCCAAGACCACTTGAAGCTCCTATTTTACTTCAAAAGACTTCATCATCCATTAGAAAGCCTCTCTGATACCTCAAAAAAGTAGTTTAAAGATCAAATACTTGTAAAAACAAGTATTCCTCAAAGAAAATAACCTTCCCTTCATTTGAAAAGAACCAATTTTCTCAGAAATTGAGCCTTGTGAAGCTGTTTACCCATAGAAAAACCATTATTTTACCAACAAAGAAAGGATTCACTGTTAAACCCTGATAAAATTACGATTTTGATACTGCAATGAGTTTTTAAATCAAAATTGAAGTAATTTTAACCTTTTATAGACTTTAAAGATCCTTTGATTGATTAGTGAAACCCTATATAAACACTCAGGATCCTTATGTGCCTGAATTGAACCATTTTAGTCCAGTTTATTAAAAAAAGAGCAGAAAACCCTAGTTCTACCTTATCTTGAACCTGTAAAGAGTTTGAAGATCAGTTTTAAAGCTAAATTTGAAAGTTTAAACTAAAAAGAAAGCCATTTTATGCTTATTACCATTCAAGAAACCTCTGTTAAAGCCAAAAATACCTTTTGTAAATAGTTTAAGCTAACAAAAGAGTACAAAAAGCCCAAATACATAGTTTTAAGCATCTAGAAGGTCTATAATGTCAAAATCAAACCCAAAAATGACTTCCAAAGCCACTATTGTCATAAATCCTCTACAACCTCCTATTGTAGATATGGAGCATACACCTCTAGCTTATATAGATTACAAGATAGTTGATCCATTGATAGAATTCAACCTTTTAGAACTCCACTACTGGAGTCAAGAAAAATAATTAGAACAGGGTGATGAAGTTCAGATTTTGGAGTCAAATCTACCCAAGTATGTAGTTCCACATACTCATCAATGTCCAAAATTCATTAGGCATTGTCAATCCTATTATTTACCTAATCAAAGAGCCATGGTTAATGCTAACAAAGAAGTATTGTTTACTATTAATGCGGAGTCCATTAACCTAATTCTTCAGCTGAAACCAAAACTCAATGTTGTTCCATTAGCCATAGAAGCACTCGCAAAGCTCTATATTTAGTTAAATTTTCCTAAGAGATTTCAAATTTTGCAAAATTTCATGCTTGCATATGTTGAAATACCAATGATAAACACTCTTTATTCTACTTCCAAATTTACTGCAGGGGCAAGGCATGGCATCTCTATGTTATCCTTTATCCTAGGTTATTTTACTGATGAGAATATTGATGAGTCAATTCTAGGTTTTCTATCCACTTTTGTGCCAGGTCAACCTCCTTCTGTTATCTAAAATTATGCTAAATACATAGCTGATACTATCCATGATCAACTTGTGAAATTTCCCATTGAAGGAGTTTTCAGATATTCATCCTTCCTCTTCCACATGTTCCTTTATTTTCAAGCAGAAAAATTCCCTATAAACCTTCAGAAATTGGATGTAGAAGGGAATCTTCTATTAATCATCTTCTGGAGCTCACTAATTAGGAAAGAATCAACATAATTCACTTATGTGGATTTTATTGACTGTTTTGTTCATCCATTGATAAACATGTTGACACAAAGTGTACAACCAAGAGTTAGTGATGAAATAAAGAAAGTGTTACAGCTGTTAGAACAAAGTAGAATTGGAGATTGGTATCGTTACCAAAATCATACAGAGATCAGAGTTTTAGGGTCAAATATTTTACCCTATAAACTACCAAAATACTTCCCAATGAGAGTTTTTGCCTTACAGTATATAAGGAAAATACTAAATTCAGATTCTATCAAATTCTTGACTGCCAAAAAGAAGACTCAATTCAAGTTAAAGAACTAGATAGGACCCTTCATTTGCAATCATAGGGATGCAAGTACAAAGGTAGCAAAACATTTGCTGGAATACAAATTTGAAGAAATTTTCTTATGGAATTATGATCCCTAGGGAATTCTAAGTAAAATGAGGGTAAAATGTAAATTGACTCCTTATATCCATGATAAAAGGCCAGAAATTAAAAAAATTGCTAATCAAGCAAAGTGGCTGGAAAATACCTTGGTAGAAACAATTAAAAAGGGTGATACTAGTCAAACCTTGAAAAATTTAAATCAAGAAGATAAAGCTACCAAACGAGTCAGTGAAGAAGGTACCTAAACTGCTGAAACAACAACAGAGACTATGTTTAAACTCTGATATAATAAAAAGCCTAAGCTCAATCTAGTGAACAAGGAAAAAGAGACAATTGAGATTTTAGAAGAAGAAAACACAGAGAAGAACACAAATGCTGCTACAGTCATTATAAATGAGCAGGAAAAGGATACTTCAGATACTCAGATGGTTGGCATCATCATCACAACAAGCATAAAGTACAGGTTTGGATATTAAAGTGAAATACAAGGAAATCAAAGCTAAGAATGAAGGGCTAAAGAATGAGATTTATTCACAGTATCTAAAGCAAACTCTAGGAAGCCAGAACAGATTATTGTCAGCCTTTGATTACACTAACAAGAAATTTCTTATGACAATGCTACAACCAATAGTACCTAAGCCCACAACAATAGCAGATTACAATAAAGTTGACTTGGAAGTACCAGTTGATAGCATTCATCCTTTAGATCAAATTTAGTTTCATAAGCAAAGTTCCGAAATGATTTATTCTACTATAAATAACAAGTAAATGAGTGCCCAAAAGTTTCAGAACACTATAACCAATTTGAGGGATCGAATCAGGATTGAGAAAGCTTCTTCTCTTATCAAGGATGCTAGAATCAAGTCCTTATAAGAATTGGTAATTGATGTGGGTTATGACCCAGCAAATGTAAAGGATGCAGAAGATATGACAAAGAAGAAAAAATTTGACATAGCAGCACTTAGAAACCAATTGAAGCTTTTTCCAACAGAACATCCACAAACTAAAGAGATGCTGCAAGAGGCAAATCAGAAAGATAAGATGATGAGTCACATTCTTCAAATGACAGCATAGATTAAAGAAATTTAGATAGAAATGGAAAATCTTGTCCAAGAGAAAGAAATAGCTAAAACTCAGAATGCTCCTCCCACAGTCATACCTATGGTAACTACTGCAGTTCCATCAACCTTAGCAAAGGAATTGGCACCAAAAGCCCCATTAGCAACAACTGTGCCAGTGATATCTTCAACAACTTCTGCTAAAGAATCATCTACATCAGCAGTATAGAAAATAGATAAAGCCAGCAAGCTCATCAAAGCTATGGAAGAAATGTCCATGCAAAGTAATGAGTTCAACAAGTTGAAGGAAAAAATTAAAAACTTAGAAGATGATAAGAAATTAGCCCAAATAAATGCTAAAAATGAGGAATAGAAAGCCAAAAGGGCAACTGAACAGTTGAAGAAAGTTGAGGTAGAGTTAACTTTGAAGGAACCAACGACTTTCATAAAAAACCAGTTGTGGTCCAAGATCATTGAATCAATCAATGATACTTTTCCTTCCATTCAAGTCATCTATGAACAAAAAGACTTGGTTAAAGCAGCCAAAGAGGAAATTTTGAAAACAAAGGAAGAACTTGGTGCCAAACCTGAAGAGGCCCAAGAAATAATCAAGTTTCTCAACACCAAGAACAAACAAGAATTAGATGAGATAGGCATAATTGATAGAACTGATACAATTCTTGAAGTGAGAAAGGTGATTACAAAGAAAAATTTGATGAAGCAGCTTGAAGAGAAGTGCCAAAACATGGATTTGGAAATAACTAAATTTATGCTAATGTTTGATGTATTGAGGCAAAAAGGCTTGCCTAACATTCTTGTTTTAAATGAAAAATTAATGAAGCAATATGACTACAACAAGAAAATTAGAGATTTTTCCAAAGAATAGGTAAATAAGGCAGTTTGGCAAGGATTACCTATAGGAAAAGTCTTGCACAAAAGAATTGAAGACTTGTTCTATTTGCAGCATGAAATAAAACATCTTTTTGTGGTAAAACCAACATTTGTTAGGTACACAGAGGCTGATGAAAACTATAGAAAACTCATCAAGATAAAACTACCCAATGAATAATTTTGGCATAAATTGACTGACTTGCTGTAAAAGACAGTTTTACAGTAAAAAAGGAAAAAAGATAGATTGTTGTTTTTTCATAGTAAAAACAAAAATTTACAGCAGGGAAACAAGTAAAGCAATCCTCAAGCAGATGAAATAGTATCAAAGGTAAAGTGTATTAGATGAAAGAGTATCAGATAAGAAGATTACACTTCAAAACATATTAAAAGATCTTTTGCAGCGTTAGATACAACAAGGCAGCCAACTGTGCCTAATCCAAAACATTATTTCTATTTTATTTGGATAAATAGGACAACTTGCTAGTTGTTAAGAAGTTGTCACTATATTTTCTAATAATATATTTTTTATTTTCCTTAGAAAAATCCTACGAGTATTCTAGGATATTTTGTAAACATTTTTGTATAAATACTTCATCCTTTGAAGTATTATTGTGGAATAAATTGCTGAAGATTTCTATAGTCAATATTTTTGTACCTGAAGGGTTTTTGTAGCAAGTTCAAGTAGTAGACTGGATCAAATCATTAAGCATCATGTTTCAGGATTCATGTGATGAGCCATTGAAGTGAAGTACTTGCTACTGTCATTGTTTATCTTCTTATGTTTTACATGCATCCATATATGTGTTGTAAATTTGAATGATATATTAGGAATACTATTACAGGATTTGTTAAAAGCACCTCGTCTTTAACTATTTATGATTTCTATGTTTTTTTTTTATTTCCAGAGTAGGGAATCCTTAATTTCTTCCTCTTTTGAATGAACTCTGTCTTCTCCTTCCTTATCTGGATCAAAGAATCCTTGATTTCTCTTTGTCCCGATTATACCACTTCACCAATCAGCCTTCGAAGATCTTCAATGACTTGTCTATCTTGCCCTGGAAATATTTGACTTTTGACCTTGATCCTAGTCCTGTCTGCTTGACATTTGACTCCTTTGCCCAATGGACAAACAGATCTATCACTATCCATCTCATTAAGTGATTCTTCCCACCAAACCAAATCAAACCAAATATCAAAACCAATTTTCACATCATAACTAGCCTAATATCAAATAATTAAAACAAAGTAAAATCTTATAGAGAGAGCCCTCTCTGAACCCTAGGAAGGCTAGATCCTAGATTTTAAAAGTTGGTTCGTGGTTACCTCCAAATTTCTTTGAACTTTAAATCAAAATCTCATAACTTAATAATTATTAGAGTGATAACAGGCCTAAGACTCACATGTGTTGTGAGTGGAGCTCTTATGAAACTCGCACCACTTTCCTATGTCCTTCTTTGGCTTCGTTGTGTTTTTCTTTGCTTGCGGCTTCTATACGTTATCTTGGGCCACAATACCTTGGCTTTGTCCTTTGTTCTGCAGTTTGGGGGCACCTTTCCCTTTCTTTTGATTCGTAGATCCAAAGAATCGCTTCTTCTGTGTGAATTTCTGATCAATCTTGGCAGCATACCGGTATGTCGTACCAAGCGAAGAGACGTCGATGAACTCCATTTCCTCCTGAATGTATATGTGAAGACAATTGCGGTACTTCAACACGAAATGTTTCTCCGAATATTTGATTCCCTACTTTGTGCGCATGGTATGGAACAGATTCATCATCTCATGCACATCTTGATCCCTTTGTTGCCACAGCATAGTCCATTGTATGTACTTGTCCTCATAGCTCCCCACGGGATAATATTGTTCCTTGATGGCGTCTCGGAAAGAATTCCAAGTGGGTACGACTGATAATAGAGAGGGTTCCCCTCCTCCTTATTCTCACAGTAGGTTTCCCACCAGTCCTTGACATGGGGGGTAGCTTTGAGGAGTGCAAAAATAATCTTCTCCCGGTCAAAAAATTCATGAACTCAAAAATATCCTTCTAATAGATTCAACCATCTATCTATGCCATCTGCATCTATTTGACCCTTAAATATCTGAATTTCAAAGTTTAATTGTACCTTAAAAGGAGTTGTGCCTCCAGAGTGGCTGTTGGATGCAGATGCGTCGCCAGTGGGTAGTCATTAAAGATCTAGGAAAAGTTATCCATCATCGCGTTCATTTGTTTTTCGATGGCCTCCTCGAGCAATATTTTGATAGGATCTCCTCCTCCCTCATCTTTATTTTCGTCCCCCATGGGTGGTCGTCGGGGTTTGAGAGGCTAATCTTGCAAAGGCTCAACTAGGTCGAGCCCTAACTCCTTATACCCCGACCTCATTGGGGATATGCATAGAAGGATTGAGAAAGAGCAGAATGCTCTGATACCAATGATCCGAATTTATGCAGGAACATAAAAAAATACACATATAACCATAAATATAAAAATGCAGCGGAAATAACACTCTGTTTCATTAATATCAAATAACTGAAATTTGTTTATAGATGGAATGGAAATAAATTAGCTAGGGCATTGGTAGCTTATCTCTAAGAAGAGATGTGGTGGCTACATGTCTCTGAAATTTTTGTTACAATGAGGCTCAAAGGCCTATATATTATTGAGAAATGATGGAAAACCATAAACATCCAAAAACCTAACCCTAGGAGATGAAACGCCAGAATATGGGCCCCATCGGGGTAAATTGGTACTTCAATATCCCAGGGTCGTAAATTTGGCATACTATCCTTGTTTGATGCACATGATACATCGTTAGAAAGATCTTTTTGAGGACTACAACTGCTGATAGCCAAAAAAGTACTAGCTAAAAAAGAAACAATTTTGTGTTCGAGTTATCGAAAATTAATAACAATCATCATAAATTTCATATTTCTACTTTAAATATTGATTTAAAATAATAATAAAATTTCCAAAATGAACTTTGCTTTATGTTACATCTGAGAATATCCTCTTTGAAAAAATTGATTTGAGTTATGATATTCGTATGACGCAACTGAGAATGACAGTTTACTGATTATATATCGGCCCCAAAAACATCCTTTAAATCCAAGTGAATGATTGCAATGCCCCATGGTATGCAGTGACTTCTAATATTGAAAGGAATTGAGATTTTTTGTGAGGAAAAAATAGTATAATGGAACTTTTTAATATTGGATTGGAGCAATGTACACAACTAAATTGCAAAATAATTACCCAACAAAAATAGATCGAAAGCAACCCAAATCACCTTTTCATCAACACTAATAGTTTCGAGAAATATGATTCAATATTGGGACTAACTTCACATCTTTATTTCTCCGTTTAATTTCGATCACAACCTTTATCTTTAGCAAATATTTACCTAGAACTCCATGAGTGAATGTTTTTATAATATTTGCAACACTACAAGATTCAAGAGTCTATGAAATGGTTCGGTGATGTGGAAATATAAAAGGTGAGGTGGTCCAACCGGGTCATGTGATATGCCACTCTGTTAGGCGGATACTACTTCAGAAATATCTAAGGTTTACATTTCTCATGATAGACATTTTTGGGTTGATGCAATTTGTGTGAACTGACATACAAAATACTTGTCCTTGCAGAAAGTTTATGACACACGCAAGTAAAATATTTCTTGAAATCATCCAAAGTACATTGGTTCTGGGGTTGTGCCGAGGATAGAAATCAATCAATTTTTGTATGAGGGAAGGAAACAACAAATGGAAGTGGGAGGACCCACATAAAATTTGAAGCGGATGAACATCTCACCTCAAAAATAACATCTATAGGAAAATGAAAGGAGTCACTCTAAGAAATATTCAGGGTAGTTTGCTCAAAGGTGAGGTGTAAAGAAAAGTTAGGGAGGAATATTTTGGGTGATTGGGAGGAGAGGCATCATAATGAAATTGCTACATAGGAGGCTTCATCATCATCACGGGAATAAAATCTAGGGGAAAAATTAGGAGTACTTGCTTAATACTTCTAAGGCGAAAACCAATAAGGTGATGTATAAAGTGAGGAAATGAAGCGACCAATGAGATAACATGTAGGGGTGAGGTATGTAAAATTGTATTTTATGACCATGTCACGCTGGTAATAAAATCCCAGAAAAAATGGAATGAGGGGTTTTAGGAAATGATCAGAATTTAATGTCTCGAGATGGGAAAACGTTACGTAGAAATCAACAACATATGTCATGAGAAAATGTGCCATGGCTTGAAATTTTGTGAATAAAATGGTTTTAGAATGTGTCGGGGCCTGGTTATGATTAGGGATTATTTTCGACAATTGATGGATTTCTTACGAGACTTCTCATCCCCTTCCACTATTATAATTTTTTCTCTACTTTTCCTTTTCCAAAATATCGTTTGTTTAATTAGCCACTTAACACTTTTAGAAACTTAAGAAATTAAGTGAGACAAAAAAATATAGGAATTAAGCATTGTGTCTCTGTAATTAGTTTTCCATTAGTAATGCCCAAACTTCATATGCATCAATAGAATAAGCATAACATCATCATAAGAAATCTTAAAAATTTATGAAGCAAAGTAAATATAAATAAAATAATTTGTACATATTGTTCTCGAGTATTAAACGAAAGCCTAACTACTATAAATTAAAATACCGATGAGTGATGAGATGCTTCCCTACACATGTACGAATGTGGCTTTCATTGGAATTTATTTAAACCATTCTCCACTAAGAAAAATAAAAGGCTTATTTCTCGCTTATTTAACACCTGCATTATTCTGTAAAGAAAATAAATGTGAACTAATCATACAACTCTATTCTAACAGGGATGACTAGGACTAAGTACAAGCATATTCCCAATGGAGTCATTCTGTTAGTGTTATCCCTATAGGAAAATGCATACCAAAAAATAGTACTTTAAAAAAAGATAAACTAATAGGAAGAAATAAAGGAAATGAGATATTTACAATTCCACAAATTACGAGGGATATAACAGTGCTACTATAAGTGGGAAACTTTTCCTAAAATAATTCCTCCAACAAATATAATACTATGTCACGGAAAAAATTATTTAATAGGCTCTCTTTCATGAATAGTTCTTCCAACTAAATTTGGGTTGAGTTTCTATAATCCGTTTGAAGAGACATTAGAGAACGGAAAGATATTTCGGGAAAAAATTTGGTTGAGAGGAAAAATTTAAATCATTCTCAAGTGTTGGAATTAGTGTGGGGTATCGATGATCAATTCAGAAAAAAGCAACATGATGATGTAGCATAACCATAAATTGTGATTATAAGATTGTTTCATCATCTTGAAACAAATTATTGGAATCGATAAGTGCAATATTTACCACTATGCGTTCAACACTGAAATTCCAATAAATAATGTTAGAGAAATACAAAATAATAGTTATATGCACATTAAAGTAAAAAATAGATATTGAATTAAAAATAAATCTAAAGATGCTAAAATTGATTCTTAAATGTATAAGAAAAGTAAATAAATATTGACAGGAAATGTACAAAATTTGATGTGATTAGATTGAGAACAGTTGAAAATAAAGTCAATATTATGTGAAAAAGTTTGTGAAGGAATATTGCTGCAATTAATTTCAGCAAGATCATGAAATTCAGACATATCCAATCCCTGAATCTGAGGTGTCTCATATTATTGACAATTCTTTGAAAAATCATATTTAAATAATCAGCTATTGATGAATTTTTCGAATCAAATATGGCATGTGAACTTTCATATTTTAATGAGAAAGGTAAACTACTATTAATACTAATTGATTGACTAAAAATTTCTATTTCACCATGCCAGTTTCTTAAATTGAAGTACTCATTGTTTGTAATAGAAAATGAATCATTAAAATTATGCTTGGGCATTATTGTGGTTGTTGGGAAAAATACTGAGAGGTTGTAAATTAGAATTTTTAACTCACTTTAAATTTTCATTTCATATTATGAATTATATACATTATCGTTATTTATGCAACTAAAGTATGTAAATGACTTCAGTGAATGAAAATAAAATATATTTATATTACTTAATTTATCACAATTTCCATCACTGATTTTGCCTAACCATTGCATTAACCATTCAATATGCATTAAATAACATGTAAATCACAACGCATAGAACACCATGATTTTAGGTGGAAACCCAATGTGGGATAAAACCATCATTGTTGTCGTCTCTGTCTTCTTCATTTATTATTAAGAAAGCTTCATTACATCTTCCACTGGTGCAAACTCTTACCAGCATGCAAGCACCAACTTTCAGGAGGGTACAACCTCCACTCATTCTACAACACTCACTAAAAGGGAGATACACTCCCCTGATCTTGTTTACCAGCTACTAAAGTTAGGGAGTGTATGCACCCTAAATAATTTTAACAGCTAACACTGGCAGGAATATTTGACTCCTTACTGAAGTCTCCAATGACCAAAAACTATGTGGACCATGTTTAAGAATGTTTTAGACTGGATCGACATGTCAAAAAATGATCAAAAATTTTTTTGGCCACCTTTCATCAAATTTTCATACCTGACCCACATAAACAGTAAACCCAAACCAAAATAAGAAACTGAAACACTGAATAAGAGTCATTGAAGCACCATAAATCAACTGAATCTGTAAATCATCAAACCACTAAATGTAAAACCCAACTAGAATAAATAAATATCAAAATATGTAGGTGATTGTTCTTAATACAACCAAAATATATATACACTTATTCTGGATAAAACCTATGTACAAATATCAAATCACTGACTACTTAAATACTATGAAATAGAATCAATGTGTCAGCCATTGAATCAATGAAGAAATGAATCACAACAGATACATCAATATGGTCTCACTGAAAAACCAATCATAATGTAGCGTAATCACCTATCAATATAACTAGCCAGAACCAATTAACCAAATCAATATTTCTAGATACAGATCAAGACATCATTAACAAACATAAAAAATGTAGAACATAATTCATTAAGTTTCATCATCAAACAACACTACAAACCCTAGTACATATACGTGACTTTCACAATATAGATCTGTATATGTATACACCCGCCTTACATAGCACTCGCGTATGTATTTCAACATATTGAATAAATTATTACATATATTATACACAAGAATTCTGAACCACATTAACGTATCTAAGTGATTAATCGGAAGAAAATTTCCATACAGATATAAAATCATTGAAACATACCTTTGTTGCAACAACAATGCACATGTCACAACCTTTCGTGGCATACATTCATATCATATCATCATTACAACCACAAATATATTATTGTTAGATACAAGCACAAACATATCAAGAAAGTGTATTCATTAGTCTTCACTATACTTTTAGATATATCATATATGAGCCATATACTTGCTTCTTAGTGCACACATGTTCCATATCAAATCACATATGTATAACCCATTAGTTACACACCTAACACCTTGATCTCCATCTCCCTATATAGTTTTAGCCTTAGACAATACCTTTGGTAAATCCCTTGGTAATGACATTAGTATTCTATGACATGATCAAATAAATGTTGTTCCAACCATTAATATGGGATAATACCATGGCAATGACCCTTGGTATCCATATTACAATTTTTTAGATTATGTACATGAATTTTAATCACAAAAAATACGTATACACATGTGATAGTTCTTTATAGGAACCATGTGTACTTTCTCAAATTTCACTTTTTTCATGCATCGATGACTAAAATTCCATTTCTTTGTCTATATCCCCTCAACAGCTTTACCATTATGCATGATTCATAGTATCATAATGTTGACATATTTATCAAGTAGGTTGTCATCAAGGACACCACATTTAATCATAATGCCATAATTGCAACATTCTCCCCCTTTGGACTTAATGGAAACCACTTTGGTGTTTGGACACCACCTGCAAACACACCTGTAAATAAAAATCCTTCTCTTCAAACACCTATATCTAAACACCAATATTATATCCCCCTTTTACATTAAGGGAAAATAGTTTAACCAAGTTGAATAGAGTTCTTCCCTTGTAGTGTTGGTCATTGTACATATGATCTATTGAATATTAATCGTGGAATCTGCATACTGACCATGCTCCCCCTGAGCATATGTTGGACCTTATAATGATATAAAATAAAAGCAGAAGGATTTTTAGCTCAAACAAATATGACATTTCCTATTACTAATGGAGTTTATGCTCCCATGATTACATAAACCACCTAACATAGTGGTTTTACATATTGGACCCAAATTTTACATCAATGTCCCAACATAATGGGATTACATACAATACATGACTTGATCCCAATAGCTCATACATGATATAATTTCATAATGATTTATAACATGAGTATTTTTATGACCTTTAAATCAAGAGACATATATGAAATTTATAATCAAAACGAGGGACCTCAATAGCTAGGTAGAAAGGCCATTATAGTCATGAGGAACCATCATGCACCATATAGGAATCTACAACATGAACATCTCATAATAGAAAATAGATGCATTGATGAAAACAACATGAGCTTCCTAATCATAAATAATTTATGTAAGATGATATAATGTAGCATCAATCTTTACAACATTATCAACATGTGACCAAATGTGTAATGTTTCTAAGCATCATCGGGAAACAACAATTAAAGAATAAGATTTTTCAATCAAGCTCTGTTAGAAACTCATCCCCTTGAAGTCATGTCTTCAACATGCACTCTCCACCAATATGAAGAGCCACAATACTCAAGTATAAATATCATATATATCATATATTCATCCATTAAGATATGTGTAAAACACGGAGAACCTCCAGCATCATAAATCATTGAGTGGGATAGAACTGATCAAAAACATAACCAACATCTTCCATGGACATAAAATATATATAATTCTTGTCGATATTGAAAATCATCATCCATAACTTCATCACATGCAATCCATGCATCATTGATAACCCATGACAAAATGAAAAAAACATATGTATCTTCAGTAGTTACAAAAGAAAAAACCATACATCAACAATGATATGTATTCATCATAAACCAATCATGCAAAAATAAGTGTTCAAGAAACCATAATGCCAACAATGGACTAGAATCATAGCAAATACTCCCCCTTAACCTATGCCAAATTTTTATCTTCAATCCTAATCACATTATAACCAGTAAATGCACAAAATAACTATTCTAACAACAACAATGACACTTTGCAACAATTTCATGAACCAATAATAACTCCTAGGTAGAATAAGAAGATCATTATCAGTTTGCAACATGTAAATACCAGAATAAAAAAGCCAATAATAAATGATGGAAACATATGGGAAGCTCCACCCTAATTCTTTGCCATTGTTTATTCATATGATAGAACACATACATGAATGTATAGATATAGTCACTCATATACACACGACTATCCTTCAAAATATTTGCTTACATAGAAGAAACTATTGGTTCTTAACAACTCCCCTTGAACCTTCATGTTTGTTCATGTTCATTGTTAATTCATCATATTTGATGTCAATAACATAAAATCTTCAAAATAATATCAAACCAAAATAGGGAATTATCATCAAGATAATCAAGATACACATGCACATATCGACTTGATAATCATCACCTTCTCTTCATGAGGTTTTGTACCTCATATTCACTTCTACATTTACAGTTAGAAGTATTCTTTAAGAAAAATGTACTGCAGTAGGGGAAATCTTCCCTACATCTCTAACCAATGTTATTTCTTCCTCTAAATATTCTTGCAATTCATAATCATGTGGTCGAACTTGTGGAACTTTTCCCATATTCTATTTATATTCCAAATGATTGACTTGTGATCAATGACCTTATGCCCAAATTAGTTACAAGAAAAACAATATCCATGAAACCATCCTTTATGCCTAGGGACTGATCTTGAATTTGATCTAGGATATTTTCTTTTAGATGTTTCTCTTGATTTAGATTCCTCGTGTTGGTTATTATTATCATTAAATTGTGAATATGAAGCCATGTGGTTGTATCCAATTCCTATCTTTATTCGAGGAGAACATTATTTATTTATAATCTTCGCTAGTGATTCATATGCCTTTACCCATTTGTTTATTTTCTCATAATATTCCCTTAGAGCCACAACTTCATATTCTAATTTATCAAAATGCATTTCCTTTTCTTGAAGATGTTTTGCTAAGATCTGTGTGCTTCTATTGGTCGCATCCAATTTCCTTCTTAACATATTTATTTCCTTATATCCATGTGCTTCTATTGGTTGCCTCCAATTGCATTCTTAACATTTTTATTTCCTTAATCATATTTCTTTATTTTTTTTCTAGTTCTTTGTTTTCATTCCCGAGTCTATCATTTTATTTCAATGCTTTCATTAATTCATATTCATCACAACTATTTGATTCAATATTTAATTTATCTTCAATAGCCGTAAGTATTTGGTAACAACCATCAGAATCTGATTCTAAATTTTCTTGATCATTAGATGTTCTTTGACTATCTTCATTCGAATAAAAAAAATTCTTGGAAGAAAACTTATTTTTGACATTTTTCTTTTCAATATCCTTTCCATTCTCTTACTTATCATGATTTTATTTATATGGAGATTTGGATGCATACTCACCAACTCTTCCACAAGAAAAACATTTAAAGGGAAGCTTACCTTTGAATTTACCTATCCCCACTTGCAACTTTCTCACAAAATTCACTTCTTCCTCATCTGAAATACAACTTGTATATTTAGGATTTTTCTTTTCTTTCCCTTTATATATGGCTTTGAAGGTTTCTTCTCTCATACTTGATGTACCCTGTTTTCTCATCTAAAAATATGTTAAGATCCCATGGAGTGGCTCAAGAGTAAGGCTCTTCAAATCCAACATTTCTTCAATGGCAGAGACTTTGGAATTGAATTTGGGGTTAGTGATCTCAAAATATTTTCAACAACTGTAGAATATTTTATTTCATCACTAATATATTTAATTAAGTTAAAAAAATTGTCTACTCTAAGGAAAAATCTTGCAATACTTTCATCATCATGGATGTAAAGTGTCTCATATTGAATTATAAGAATGTAAAGTTTATTTCTTTTTACCTTAGTGTCACCTTCATATATTTGGACAAGCTTGTCCCATGTTCCCTTTGCGGTGCTCAGCTGCATTAATTTCATGAACTCAAATTCATATAAACTTCCCAATATATCATTTATAGCCTTTGCATTGATCTCATACTACTTCTTTCCTGGAGTATCTATGGGAATAGAGGTTGGGTATTGATATCCACCTTCACCAATTTCCCATATATCAACTACAAGTGCTTGCAAATTTTCTCTCATTCCAATTTTCCAAAATAAAAAATTAGTTCTAATAAACAAGGGTGGAATGATAGCAGATACTCCCACTTGACTGCTTATATTGATAGATATCCCTTTAAGATATCAATTTTATTCTTAAGGACCTGCTTTGATACAAATTGTTGGGAAAAATACTAAGGGGGTTGGAGGGGTGTGAATTATAATTTTTAACTCAATTTAAATTTTCATTTCATATTCTGAATTATGTACATTGTTTTTCTCTATGCAACGAACGTATGTACACGAATTTAGTGAATGCAAACAACGTATATCCATGTTACTTAATTTATCATAAGTTCCATTAATGAGTTAGGTTAACCATTTCATTATTTATTTGTTAACCATTCAATATGTATTAAATAACAGATAAATAAAAGCATATAAGAAACATAAATAGAACATCGAAATTTTAGGTGGAAACCCAATGTGGAAGAAAACCATAGTTGTCATCATCTATGTCTTCTTCTTTTATTATTAAAAAATCTCCATTACATCTTGTACTGGTGCATATTCTTACCAACATGTAGGAACCCACCTGCTGGAGAGTACAACATCGACTCATTCTCTGATACCCACTAGAAGGGAGCTACAACCCCCTGATCTCGTTTACTGGCTCCTACAGAAAGGGAGCACCTTCCCCCTAAGCCAGTTTACCAGCTACCACTAGAAGGAAGCTTCAACTCACTTATTGAATGCTCTAACCCCCAAGAACATTGTTGACCACATTTCATAATTTTTTAGACTAGATCGACATGCCATACAATCATCAAACGACTTGTAGGTCACCTTTCATCAAATTTTTATACCAGACCCATATCAACAATAAAACCAAACCAACATAAAAAACTGAAACAATGAATATGAGTCATTGAAGCACTGTAAATGAACTAAATATATGAAGCATCAAACCACTAAATGTAGAACCCAACAAGAATAAATAAATATTAGAATATGTAGGTGATTTTAATTAATATAACCAACGTATATTCGCACTTGTTCTACGTAAAACCTGTGTATATATCTCAAATCATGTAGTACTTAAATACTACCAAACTAAATCACTGTGTTAGTCCCTCAATCACTGAAATATTTAAGCACAAAAGAAACATCAATACTATCTTAATGAAAAACCGAATTATAACGTAACATCATCATTGATCAATATACCAAGCCAAAAAAAATTAACCCAATCAACACTACAAGATACAGATCAAGACATCATTAATAGAAAATAGAAAAGAGAACATAATTCATTAAATGTCATCATCAAGAAACATTGCAAACCCTAATACATATATACGACTTCCACAATATAGATCAGCGTATGTACTCTCATTACGCACAACACACGTGTACTTATTTTAACACATTTAACAAATTATCACAAAGATTATACATGAAAATATTGAACCACGTCTGAAACATAAGTATGTGATTAACTAGAAGAAAACCTACATACAAATCTTAAATCATTGAAACATACATTGACTGGAACCATGACTCACATGTCGTAACCTTTACTTTCATATATTCATGTCATAGAATCATTACAACTACACATCTATCATTGTTAGCCATAAGCATAACCAGATCAAGAAAGTGTATTCATTAGTCTTCATTATACTTTCAGATCTATCAGATCTGACCCATCCACTTTCTCCTTGGTGCAAACTTGTTCTAGATTAAATCACATATGAGTAAACCATTGATTTCACACTTCACACCTTCATATTGATCTCTTTACATATTTTTAGCCTTAGCCAATACCTTAGGTAAATCCCCGTTAGTTTTCTGTGATGGAATCAAATAAATGTTGTTGCAACAATTACTATGGGCCAATAACATGGTAATGACCCCTCGTATCCAGACTACCATGATTCATATTATATATCTGAATTTTTCTCACAACAAATATGTATGTACGTGGCCCTTGTCTATAGGAAACACATATACTTTCTCAAATTTCACTTTTGTCATTCATCTGTGATTAAACTGCCATTTCTCTGTCCATATCATCTATATCATTTATACAAATATGCATGAGTCATATTATCACAATTTTGACATATTTTACAAGTAGGTTTCCATAGGGGATAACAAATTTAGTCATAATTCCATCATGTCAACAACTACTACAAAATTTTCCTCATCCCATACAAGAGATTGAGAGAATTGAAAAATAGGGGGCGAGGTTAATTTATTTTTAAATGGGGAATTAATTTAATCTTACACTTCATATTTCGTATAATGTAAATATAAATAATCATAAATAATACTTTTTTAACTTAAATCATTCAATAAATCAAGATATAGAGAAAATGGCACCAAAAGGAAATGAAATGAAAAGCATCTCTTGGATGAGCACCTTGAATCTTTGAGTTTAATTCTTAGTCACTAACAATTAATTTATCAACCTTCTTAGTATTTTTTTTTTTTGAAAATATGAATTTGAATAATTGTTTAAAATGGACTCGTGTTAATTGCAATGCAATAGTAAATCACTAGACAATTCACTAGATCATTAGGAATTAATTAAAATATCAATGTTAGAATTTTAAAAATGTTTTTCCTAAATCAGATTAGAAAATCTATAAGAAGATTTTTTTGTGCTTTGGGAAAAAGTTTCGTAATTAATTCCTATTTATTTTCAATTTGAAATAAAATAACTTTCCTCATTTGAGCATAAAATTTCCTCATTTTTATACTCATGTATAAGCGATTATGCATTATTCTAACAAGATTTTTTCTCAAGAAATAAATATGTAGGAAAAATAGTAGCAAAGTTTCAAGATATTCGTTTGAAGCGTTACATGTAATTTTCATATTTTTAGAAATCACATATAAATATAAATCATTTGGTGAATGAGAATTGACTTATAGTTTAAAATTATTATAAGTGATTCTCTCTTTATTGTGAGGAAGAGTAATTAGAAACTCAAAGTATTCAGTAATTGATGGAAATTCCATTGAAGAAAATCTATAACGAAGATTCAAAACTCTAATTGAAAAATTTTCCAATGATTCAATGAGTATTATCATGATATTATTGATTCCACCACATAATCTATCAAAATTGAATATTGAAAAGGTATTAACAGCTCACTGATGAATTGATCCTTGGAATGATTTAATGCGACCAACAATGTCTCACACATTTATTCACATGGAATTTGAAATGAAGTGTAAAAATATTGCATCTAACGTCCTCACTAAACATGTCATATGATATACAATTTTGAATAAATTGATAAATACGCTCATAACTAGAAATCTTACCATCATTATCAATTTTTTTTTCTACAAAAGTTTGACTATATTCATCAGAGTAGTGGAAGATGCACATCTGAAAATGAAACTTCATATAAGGATTTTATAAAGGGAATTCAGAAATAAAAATAATTGAAACAAAAAACTCGAAAAGGTTTAGATTTCTGGTTTGGCCCTCCTTTTAGCGCCAAAATTGCTCATCCAAAAAAATTACCAACATCAACATGTAGGTAATCACCAAGTTAGGGCCCCAATTAGACTGTCATTCATTTTGGATGGTGATCTCAATAGTTATAGATGTTGTGTAATTTTCTTGAAGTCAATTCTTGGTTGTGAGACTACACTGAGAAACCAACTCATTCAACTTTATGCTCAAGATAGCCTTCGAAACAAAATGGCCCCCCTTAATTGTTATGTGGCTTCTAATGTTATTCAATGTCACCGAAGGAAACACTATAAAGCACAGTGGCTAGATATAGGGTTTGGTGTATAAGTTTTTTATCCATGTTTCCAATCCCTTCTTAACAAGCTCCAACGTTCAACTATGATCGAATAACATAGACTGAAAAGTTGTGATGGAGGAATAGAAGAGAAAAAATATATAATTAACATATCCTCACTAAACACCCAATTATCTAAGAGGATCATAAGCGCATAAAATAATATTTATGGAAAAAAAATGAATATACATTAGTCCATAGAAGCAACAATTTATTGATTTCTGGGTGAAAAATTAAACAAATTCTTCAACCTTTTACTTGTTACAGAAAATAACTTTTCTAGGGATGTCGGAGAGGTTGATACTTATCCCAAACCTTCCCAATTTACTACACTACCTGAAATATATGAAATTTTTTTTTTTGAGGGAACAAGAAAATACATACATAAGAAACAATTTTTTTCATTTACTGGAGCCCAAAGCCCTTGATTAAAAACTATGTAATTGTACACTTCATAAAAATTTCAGAGTTTTGGCATTAAAAGGAAACCCTTGATCATTACAAATCAAATAATATATAGAAAGATACCTTTCCTAAAGTATTACAATATTACTGGAATAGAAATCTAAATAATGTACCAAAAATAAAAACAAACTCTAAACGACTACAGGAAATTTGGAATTGTTTGCAAATCTTTTGCCTTAAAGTCTAGAAATTAGTTCACTATTATTGATTCCCTACTTGAAATTTGTAGTTGATACTTTGACTATTTATTTTTTTGTTTATAAATCTAGAGTTGTTGAATAATGTTCCTTTTAATTTTAACTACTTTATTTTTCTAATTTTGTTTCCTCCTAATTAAAATTTGTTCCTAATTGTCCACCATAAAATCTACATCTGATATGTAATTAACTTAAACTTTTCCCATTTTTTTTGAAAAATTAAATGTTTGTCTAGATTCTCTAACACTTGAAATAAATCAATACTCAATTAAGTCTTTAGGTTACTGAAGAAAATTGACCTTATTCCTTACTAACTACCTTTGACTTCCACATAAGCTCACCATTTGTTGACTGAAAATTTTTCTTGAAATACTCTAACAAAATTTGGTTCGTTATAAAAAACACTAATGTGGATATTTATTGGCTTAAGTTTACACACTACTATGCCACACAAGGCTCTAATATCTAAGAAAGATTTAAAAAGTTTACCCTATGGTTTTTTTATCACGTTAGGATTCCCATTAGTTCTAGAGTAAAAATATCAGGTATCATTGGTATCTCAAATAAATATGCAATTTCAAATTGTTGAATGACTTGTAAGCCTAAAACTTTTCCCAAAGGTTAATATTATTTTTCACCAACATCTATGTGACAACAGTTACAATACATGGGACCTTAGGTTTTTAAAACATTCATATACCATTTTTATTCTATAAGCTTTATCTATTGAAAAAAATGTAAGCCCAAGGAGAATGAATAAACATACCACCACACAAATTCATATCAACATTCTAACTTAGTTTCAATAATTTTTGTATGATACTTAATGTAATAATTAGATAGTTATATAACAAGAAACTATATCTAAATTATGCTTCCTATTGGATAGTGAAGAAGCTGAAATATGGAGTCCAAAATTTTTGTTTTATTCCACTATTGGTTTATCCTCTAGAGACTATTCCATTCTATAGTTAATCAAACCAATTGTTGAATAACTTTGTTCAACACTCATTGTCCTAAATTTTTTCTAAGTATGACCTTATTTGCATGTTATGGGTCTCATTAGGTATAGTAAGGCCGCGCACAAAATGTTTAGTTTTAGTAGCTGAAGTTGTAAGATATAACATCTTGCAAGAAGTAGATAAAAGAAAACAAGTGTACTACCTGCGTAAAACTTATGTTTTCTTTTCTAAATATTAATATCTCCTAAAAATATTTTTCATTCATTGAATTTAAAACTGATAGATATCTAAGTGACCCGGTTATGAAACAAATCTGCATATTCTTCAAGAAAAGGTGGAAAAAGTTTTATTATTGTTTGTTCCAACTACACAACAACACTACCTAGAACCTGAGACCACACCATGGGAGCACCTTAGATATGTATCCTCCTTCATATGATGGCACTAACCATGGAGGCTGAAATAAGTAATTTAATTTTCAACCTAATGTTACATATGTACCGACTTCACTAGAGTTTGTTCCAAGTATAGCTTTAGAAACCCTCCAATGTAAACTCTGATCCATAATCAAGTTGGAATCTCACTTATTCATTAATAACTTTGACAAGAAATAGAAACTTCAACCCAGGCAATTGCATGTGGAAATTTGAATGGCTTATAACTCCATCCTTATTCTTAAATAAATGGAGAGATAATAACTCTCTGACCAAATTTCTGAATATTTCTATTCCCATAACTTGAAACTTGAAAGAAAATTTTCCAAATTTTTCTTAGATTGTACTTTAAGAGTTCCTCTGGGAAAACCATACCTATCATATTTGGATCAGAAGGACTTCCCCTTATCAAAATTATAACTTATTTATACAAAAAATGAAAATATGGACTCTCCATAATATATCATTCTCTTAATATTACAACTAGAAGTCTGGTTTTTGACATAAGGATTTGGGGTAGCCCCAATTTATTGCTCTGCAATAAAATATGCATATAAACCATTTGCATGCAATTTTGTTTCCTACGTATATGAAAGGTAATCCCTCATGTTTAAAAATGGATGAAGACGTGATATTGCAATTGGAATTATTGTTATAGGAGATAGTCCATCAAAAAAGAGGATATACTCCTTATCTTGTAATCCTTACATGGTCAAGAAATCTTCCCTATCAAATTAGAAGCAAGAGCAACTAAAGATTTGTATGATACGAAACATCCAGTAAAAGGGATCCCATAAGGTTGATGAATATCACCCTAGGGAAATCTTCCAAACCTTGAATTGTATGCAAATATAGTGACTAACCTTTTTAACATATTCTTCTTGTAGATTGTATAAAATTTTATGATGTGCTATTTAGCTAAGATAGTCATTTTCAATCTCTTTCCATTATCCATACATGCTAATCCATGCTTCCTTGAATTCTAAAGCATTGAGAATTTTTTTTTTTTTTTTTCACTATCCTCAAATGGAGTGATAGGAGTTTCCTCTTTTCTAATTTCCGATCATAAAATTTCACCTCATTTTCTCTAATCTCATTGAATTCAATTGTGAGCATCAAACATTTACCATAATTTCGTTGAAAATACTGAAACCAACAAGTAATATCATGACAACAATCGTGGAAACATTTACATCCATAGATAAAGAGAGATACCATGGTTTTGAAAATGGAACCAAGAAAGATTCTAATTTAATTTTCCCTTGAATAAATTAGAAGAAAATTGTAATTTCATGTCACATGACAATTTGTACGAGTAAAATAAGTTAGTTTGACTTAGTTGGTTAAGTTAAGTTCATTTGAGGGTAAAAATTGAGTAATGTAGAGTGGCTCCTACTTTATAGGAGCCCTAGTTGAGTTTATTTTGAGTTGTAATTAATTAATTGAGTTTAATTGAGTTAAAGTCAATTAGACTAGTTACAATTGTTGGAGGAACTAGTAGGAGGTGTAGCAATGGAGAGAAGTTTCAGCGATCAACTAGTTAACTGATAAATCAACCATAAATAAATCATGCATGTATGATATACGAGTTTACTAGTTGAGATTAGAGTTCAAGGGAAATGTAATATCAACTGTAGAGTTATCCAAATTGTATAGGTGTTACATGCACTCAGAGGAAGGCCTATGACGGATTGTGCAGTTATGGATGAGGAATTTAACAAAATAATATATTCTAATTCACAAGAAAAAAACACAATGAAATAAGGACTTGGGAAAGAATAAAATAGGTTAAGTATTGGCCAAGGTTTGTCTATGAAGCAACTGACAAATAGAGATAGTGCAGAGGTTGCTTGGGCTTGAGAAAAGAATTATAATATTATCATATTTTCCACACTAATACAATAAAAATATAGCATGGATTTTTGGTTGTGGAATTCCCCAGGAAATAATTATGTAATGTGTTAATTGAATTATTTCTCTTGTATGCTTTGTGATTTAGAGATAATTTAATTGTTTCCACAGTTGGTAGAGTGGTCTTAACTTTGTTGTTTTAGTAAATTACAATTAGAGGTTTGAATCTACTAGGAATTTATACGTGGTATCAGATATGAAATCACTATAGAAGAGAATTATGCAAAGCTATATTTGTGGGAGGAACGATATTAGAAGATCTATTTTTCAGAGCTAGCAACGGGATCATGATGGTGTTCTATGGTCTAAGGCTAGAAAATGCCCTTGAGGGTAGCTAGAATTACATTTCATGGAAGGATCAGATGGAAAAGTCATGGAAGATGATGGGTTGAAGGAATACAATGACAACAATGTTCCGAAACCAGCAGGTGCTGATGTGCAGAATCTAGCAAAATGGAACAAGATTGTAGCCAAGTAAACAAGGATCTTACTGGAATGAGTTCAAGATCATATTGTATTAAACCTCCATGGGAAGGATACTCCAAATGCAATATGGAAAGACTATACAAAATTTTTTAGGACAACAATGACCACAAGAAACTCAAACTTAAGGAAAAGCTTTAGAAAATTAAGATGGAAAAGGCTGACACAATACCACAGTACTTGAGAAAGTTCACCCGATGTCAGCATGAGTTTGGGAGGGTTGATATTACAATTTCTAAAAATTATCTGGTTAACCTAACACTTCTATGCATTCCCAAGACCTGCACATTTACTATGATTCGGTAAATGGGAGGGAGATGCTACAAGAATGGGAGAATTTATGGTCCGACTTGATGTAAGAAAAGATAAGGTGGAACACCATAGATGGAACCTCATCCAAGCATGATGAAAAGGAGAATTGTGCCTTGGATGGAATTGAAAAGAAAGGGAAAGGGAAGAAATCCAAATTCAAAGGAGATTCTGGTCAGGAAGGAAAGAAGAAGGACTTGCCAAAGACTAAAAATTTTCACTCTCCTAAGCTGGGACACTATGCCACAAAGTGTCCGCATAGGAAGACTAGCAAGAATCCCTCAGGAGTAGTGGCAGGTGAAGCTCTAGCCTCAAAATTCAAGTTGGATTTCATGCTCATTTCATGCATGGTGACATCGGTGATGGGAAGTGTATGGTATATAAATAGTGAAGCCTTATTCCATATCCCTACAAATAAAGAAATTTTCAACGACTTGGAGTATAAGGAACTCCAGATTCACATTGAGATGGGGAATGATGGAAAGAAATAGTATGAATGACATCAATACTATTACCTTTTAGAGGGAGTCTGGTTCTCCCCTCACATTAAAAAATTTCATGTATGTTTCGGGTTGGAAGAAGAATTTTGTTTCAGTTGTTATGTTGAAATACCATGTCTAGGATGTGATATTTACCAAAGGAAAGTGTTTCCTTCATCACATAGCCATGGAACAAGTGAAGCGAATTAGGGTTTGGGTGAAGAACCTCTACAAATTCGGTGTAGAATATTGTGTTGCTTTGAGCATGAAAAAAGAGAAGGTGAAAAGTTCAGAAATCGATGAATTATGGAATAGGGGACTTGGCCATTTGTATGATGGATCATTGAAGTTAATGCACCAGTTTTCTACTTGACTTCCCAAGGGTGAACTAGAGTAGTGAGATACATGCAAAGGGTGTCCATTGGGTAATTACATCAAATCCACCACTCATGATAAGTACATTTGAGTGCAAGTGATCCTTGAAAGGGTTCACTCAAATGTGTGTGGACCATTCTTGATAGCCTCCACATCCAAACATAGGTATTATGTTGTATTTGTAGATGATTTCTCACATAAGTGATATATATTCTTAATATAGAAGAAATACCATGCAATCTAAAAATTTTATGAATTTATATCACTTGTTGAGAATGACACAAGAAATCAATTAAAGGCTCTTAGGAGTGATAACGATAGAGAATATGTGTTGAATGAGTTCAATAAATTTGTGAATTAGAAGGAATTCAACGGGAGTTAATATGACCCCATAATGCACAACAAAATGGGGTTGATGAAAGGAATAAATAAGTATTGTGGGAGCTACATGGGCGATGTTTCATGATTAGGGCATAATGTTGCAATTATGGGCTGAAGCATGCAACACAGTAGTATATGTGCAAAACAAGAGTCCTTGTCATATTCTCGGGATGAGTACACCAGAAGAAGCTTTTTCAGGTAAGAAACTAGATGTGGCACACTTCAGGATATTTGGTTCATCATTTTACTGTCATGTATCCAAGGATGAAGGGAAAAACCTAGAGTCGATAACAACATTGGGGATTGTTTTTGGGTACACTGATAAAATTAACAACTCTTGGGTGTACTTTCTATCTCATAGCATGACAATTGTTCATAGTTATGTGAATTTCGATGAAGAGAAAGTTGATATATATTACCTTGAGATGGAGCTTTAGTTGCATTTACATGAAGATTTGTCAGCTCCAAAGGAAGTACCTCAGGACGTTGTGGAGCAGCCAGAAGCAGATGAGGAGAGACTGAAAGAAACCACTCGTACAGATACATCCAAATATGAAAGGAATTACATCACATAAGCTGACATATTGATGCATGATGCTAGAGAGAATGTGGGAGCACCCACAACGCAGTGCAAGAATACGAGGTCATGAGATCGATATACTGGCTACATGGATCTTATGAACAAGAGTGTAGAGACTAAATCATTCTTATTTAAGGAAGTAGTGCATCAACTTGTATGGGTTAATTACATGGTATAGGAATATGATTCCATTATCAAAAATAATTCTTGGGAAGTTGTCCCAAGGCCAGAGGACAAGTCAGTGATAGGTTTGGGGTGTATCTACAAGGTGAAGCAAGCTGCAGATGGGATTGTAGAGAAACACAAGGCCATATTTGTGGCCAAGAAAATCTCCCGGGTAGAGGGAATTGGTTATGAGGATACCTTTGCTCCAATAGCAAGGTACTCTTCAATCAAATGTATTTTAGCACTTTCAGCATGGATTGGATGGAAGATACATCATATGAATGTGAAGACAACTTTCCTCAATGGAGTGATTGAGGAATAGGTATACATATAGCAGTCATAAGGATTTAATACCTTTGATATAGAGTCACATGTTTTAAAACTCAGGTGAGCATTGTATGGATTGTAACAAGCATCCGTGCTTGGTACACCATGATCGACAACTATTTCACGAAGTTGGGCTTCACCAAAAGTGAAGAAGATGAAAACCTTTACCATGTTGTGGTTGAAGGTAAATTATTGATTATATTATTATATGTCGATGATTTAATTATAACATGTGATAAGAACCTGATAAAATATTACAGAGGGGATTTTGAAAGAGAATTCAAGATGAAATACATGGGGCTCCTACATTATTTCCTTGGTTTGGAATTTTGGAAAGGAGATGCGAAACTATTTGTATCTTAGGGAAATTATGACAATGAGATACTAAAGAAGTTTCACATGGATATCAACAAAACCACAGAGACTCCTCTAGTAGGTAATTGGAGGAAGAAAGATGCTACTATAGGTGAAGTGGTAGAGGCTAACATTTATAAGAAGCTTTTGGGTTCACTTATGTACTTGGTGAAAAAACGACTGAACATGTTTTTTGTAGTTAACCATCTTAGTCAAGAATTTGTTAAGCCAACCAAAATCTATTTGAAGGTAGCCAAACGTGTGTTGAGATACCTCAGAGGAGCCACTCAGTTTGGTCTTCGATATAGAGAGACAGAGGGAGTGAAGCTTAAAGGCTTCATAGATGTAGATTTGGTAGGTAGTACATTAGACAAGAAGAGCACATCAGGGGTAATCTTGAACATTGGGTCAACAATGGTTTCCTGATACAGAATGAAGTAGAGATCAGTTTCACTCAACTTAGTAGAAGCAGAGTACATGGCTACTAGTCAAGCAACTTGTGAGGCTATCTGGATGAGTAAGATCCTTGTTGGGTTATTTTGTTAGCAGATGGATCCTAGAATGATTTACTGTGACAATTAGATTTGTATCAAACTCTTTGAGAATCTTATTTTCCATGATTGGTCCAAGCATATCGACATTCAGTACCACCATCTATGAGATTGGATACAGAGGAAGATTGTGTTGCTAGAGTACATTCCGATAGAGGAAAAGAGGGAAATATCTTGACTAAGGCACTATCAAGACGAAAATTCGATTTTCATAGAGGAAGGATTGGGGTATATGATTATTTTATGGAGTTCTTAACGTACCAAAATGTTTTAAAAATCTTAAAGAATTGAAAAATAAATAAACTTGAAATAAATGTAGGAAAACCAATCATATACTCCAAGTGCGACCATGATACTAAGACCCTGTTGTCACCAAGTTATCTGTTCACACAAGTTAGGTTTCTCTTCCTTCCATGAATCCAAAACATAAATCTTTAACTACTTACCAAAAGAGAGGACAACCTAAATTTGGAGAGACCCCACCAAAGTGGATGTGCAGGTTCTTATCTCACATCTTACCGTCTTCTCTCTGCCCTTAATTCATCATCTTTATTACTCACAAACCATAAAAAAACAATAATTACCTATTATGATTTACAACTCCTCGAAAATGGTGACAAAACTATTCGGGAAATTATGATATATCGCTACAAATTAAATTATCAACCAAGGAGTCATAATCTATAGAGTTGATGCACTATATGTGTTGATAAAATATAAATTCCCATCTGTGATTTGTATAGCCTAGATAAGAAGCTTCCATTTTTCCATTTCAATCTAATTTCCTCACACAATTAAAGGTCTGAAAGAAAATCTCATAAATAAAATATTGACAAGCATGTAAGCTAAATTTTCTTGGTGAGGTAACAAGTTTTTCCATTTACAAGCTCATGAAATAAAGATACGGATTAAACTCTATTTTCATGTAGTAATTCATTTCAATCACTAAAATAGAATCAACTCACTCCACTCAAACATCAAACAAAGCAGCCATTCCTAATTGAACTAGTACTAAAGGAAAATATTCATTCTTATATAGGAAATATAGTAAGAGTCCTAACTTAATGAGACATGAAGGTGAATGGTGAGATATCTTATCTTAACTCTTCATGTACTTCAACAAAATATTAAATATATAGCGTGAGAAATAAATTTTTCATTCATAATAATTATAAAAAAACGTTACCTTGATGGCTTCCGTGGACCCTTTTCAATCCACCAAGGGAAGCTAGAAGAACTTACAGAACTAAAGTATTTATTAAGAAAATGAACTCATCAACCACTTCTAATATCATTGATTTCAAAGGAAATGGTTCAATCAATTCCACAGCATAACAATACTATAAAAATCTTTGTCTCACTCCCTCTTTCGCTAACTAGCTGACACTTGTATCATCTACAAGGCTTCTCTTATTGAAGAATGGTCGTTACATGCAAAGTTTAATAGGATACTACCAAATCAATATAAAAATATTACAATTTATTTTATTTACATATTTGGCTTCATTCTCATGACACAAAGTGCATGCAGATGAAGCATATCTTGATTTTCCATAAAAAAGTAATGCCTTTGACCAATAGCTTACTCGGTCTCATCGAAAGTAGTTCACTGAACCACCGAATCTAAAAATTCTGGTTAGGAACTGGTTGAACATAGTTAGTGCAAGATGAGCATAGGTACCAAATGAGCACATGTACCAGATGAATGCATGTACTAGACAAACACATGTACCAAATGAAAAACAACATGGGTACCAGACAAGTAACATCGACACAAGATGGATAATACTAATGTTGGATGAGAAGGAACAAGGTATCGAATGCGTAGAATTGGTATGGAATGGTTAATAATAGTGTTGGATGAGCAGGAAGAAGGTCTTAGAATCTATTTGAGTCAATCCAAAAAATAGAGATTCTAAAGAATCAATAATTCTATTTATGCTAATAAGAAATCATAGAAATCAAACTTTGAATTTAAATTACCTCATCGATACATAAGGATGCTAAATATTATTCTTTTGAAGGAGGAAGGCAAGTGGTGAGCAGGTTTCAAGGTAAATTTGGTCAAAAATAGATGGAAATATAGGGTATTATAGGTATAAAAAAGGAGACCCAACAGGAGTCTACGGTGCAGAGGTAGAGATAGGGCAGCTGATGTTTTTTTGTCTGAGAAGGAGGAGGATGATACCCTTGACTACTTATTTTTATTTTTCTTGCTTTTCTTATGTGATCAAATAATATTTTCAAAGGAATTTATTTGCATAAGGGTTTGCTACAAGATGTCTATAGCAAGAAGAATTCTCTTTGTAATTTTATGGATAGTGAGAAGGGAGGAAGCCACTTACCCTTCTCAGGATGACTTATTTATGTTCATGGGGGTTTGAGAAATATTTCTAGTAGTTTGGACTCCTTTTCTCCTATTAATTAAAACCCTATAGGATCTCCTCGACGTTCCTGTAGGAATTTAGGCATTATCGTCATGGTGGTGTTTGGTATTTTAAGACCTGAAAACAAATTTTGTAGCACGTTTGTTGCACCCTATGTAGCCCCTAGTAGCATCTAGATCTTCCTTTGATATCTTGAAGGGCCTCAATAACCATTTCCTAGGAATGAGCATCAGTGCAAGTGAAATCAAGCATTATCATTTTATTCCCTTTTGTGGTAATGGACTTAGAGCGTTTAGTAATCTGGCCTCTGCACATATTTACTCTTTTAGTTTTTGTCCCCACTCCTTCTAATTATCAATCTCCCTACATTGAATTTTCCACATTAAATGGGTGGTTGAGTAGATTCCATTTTATTATTTTAAGGTGGCTAGGTTTACTAGCCAACTCCATCCCATAAAAAATATATTCTCATTCATTAAACACATTTTTTTTACCTTTATGCACATAGGGAAGGAATGGGGGGTTTCATACTTGATCCTACCTATGATGTTGGGTTGCTGGAGATGCATGCATGTCGTTATTGAACTTGATGATCAAAAAAGTTATATTTGAAGATGTTATCCTCCATTGTCTCACATATGCACTGGTCCTCTTTAAACATAACAACATGATGATGTATTTGGCTCATGGAATCTCCCTTCTATGCAAGTATTTTCCAATGTTTGATATGTTTCTACTCTACTGGAGTGGATTGGTGACCTTCCATTTGTTCCCTAGGGATTATGTGATGTCTCTAAGCCTTATGTATGGTCTCTTAATGCTTCAGGTTGGCCAAATTTCCATTCTAAAGCTGCAACATTACTTTGTCTATGGTTTTGTTGGATCGGTGCAAGCCGCTACAAGACTAATCTCCTTCCTATAGTAATAAATTTTTCTTTCTCAAAACCTCATAAGACATTCAAGTATTTGGATAAATCATAATGGGTCTAGTGATAGGAAAAAATCTTTTGAAGGTGGTGAAATTTTATGAAAAAAATTGAAGGCATAGTCCTACGTTGAACTCTATTTTTTTCTTAATAGTCCAGGGTGCAATTAGTTGAATAGAGTGAATCAGAGGTGAAGGAAGTTGGGTGGACCTATCTCAACATTTACTATTGAAAAACAAGACTTTTGGTCCCCTTTTCCAAGCAGATCTTAATCCTATATCATTTCTGGTCAATCTTGTAGTAGTTCAGGACATTTATGTAGCATTATAGGATTGAGGAAATTTTGGGTGCAGTTTATTTCTATGTGATTCAGAGAGGTAGGGAGATGGATGAATGGTGGTGGAAGTGTAGAGGTTGGATAGAGTAATGAATAAATGCACTTTGGAATATATTATTTAACAGATATCCCATTGACTTTCTAGAATCCTACAAAAGAAAAATTTACCAGAATTGATGTATGTACTGCTCCTTGTGTGTTACTTTTTCCTTCTTCTTTTTTGAGACATGCAAACTACCTTTAGAGATTTTTTCACCCTATATTCCTGCCATGGGTGCCTGAGATGATGCTTTCACCTAGGGATATTTTCATTTTTCATTTTTGGCTCTTTGTTTGCCTCATAAAGGTTTTCAACCCTACACTTAGCCTCATATGCCTCATGGAGGTTTTCACCTAGGCCATTTATTGCATTTTTTTTTGTTTTTTATTTCTACTGATTAGAATCTTGGTGAACTAGGGGTTGTAAGACTCCTAATCATATTCGGCTCCGTTCTTACTGAACTAATAAACTCTTATTTGGGAAAATGTATTTTGTACATTTTCAATCAGTAACCATCCATAATAAAATGGATATCGTCTTCATCAATTGTTATGAATTAGAAAACCCATTTTCATGACATTTTTCCACTAGATAAGAGGCCATCCATCTTGTGATTATTTTTTCCTTTAAATCCTTGAATATTGAGTCATACAGAAGGGCCCAATCACCTTCTTCAAAATATCTCTCCCTTATGTTTTTTTCATGCCAAATACTCCTCTGTAGTTATAATACGTAGTATGTAGGAGAGTTTGCAACCTGAATTCATCTAAACCATTGAGTTGGAGAAGCATATCTTTTTATGATACAATGAGGTCTTAGTCTAACTGAGTTTCCATCCTTATGGTATTGTATTCAAATTCAATGGACAAGAGGACCTTGTTCCCATAGACTAATTCAAATGGGGTAAGTATAGTGGTGGTCTTCCAAGTGGTATTGTAGGCCTAAGTGGCTTCTATAAGTAAGACTACCCAATCGTTTGTACTGTTGCTAACAATATTAGTAAGAATTTTCTCCAAGGCTCTGCTTGTGACCTCCACTTGCCCAATTTCTTGAGTATGATGTGTTGTGGATGTCCTATGCTTGATTTGGTGTTGCTTCACGATGTATTCAATCATATTTGAGGTGAATTGTGTCTCTTGATTAGTGACCAACATGCTAGAAAAACCAAATTTGTAGAAAATATTCTCCCGCATAAACTCGGTCACCTTCTTCTTAGTTGTTTCCTTTACTACCTTTGTTTAAACCCTTTTATTCAGGTAATCAATGAACACAATGATATAATTCTTATGTCTCGATGGAGGATCAATGGGCACAATGAAGTCCATGCCCAATTTCTCAAATGGTTCTAAAGTCACTTGAGGTTGTATGAGAACTTCAACCTCAGGTGTGGGCTTACCTATCCTTTGGCACTGATTACACCTTGTAGTGTACCTTCTTCCATCTTGATGTAGAGTTGGACATTAGTAACCAACTTGAAGAACTTTTAAGGTTATTACCTTAGCAGCAAAGTGGCCTCCACAAGGGCCATCATGGCATGCCGAGAGGATTTCAAGGACATTCTCTTCCCTCACACATCTTCTCAAAATATGATATGGTCCCAACTTGAAAATATTTCTTCCAATCCAAGTGAATGGGTAACTTTCCCTAATAGAATTTCTCTTCTCCTTGGAGGATAGATTATGAGGGAACCTCCCAACAAGCAAGTAATTTTCTATATCAACAAACCAATGAGATAACACTTAGATGGAAAAGAGGTGTTCATCTGGGAGTTGGTCATCTATGATATCCTCATTCCCTACAGGTATGGTTAGTGTTGAAAAAAAATATACAACTACATTTTCCTTCCTTTCTTTGTCAAGAATGGTTAAATCAAAATCCTGCAATAATAACAACCATATAATTATCCTAGCATTGGCATCAGGTTTATTCACTAAGTAGTTGATGGTTGCATGATGAATATGGAAAAAATTTTGATATCCAATGATGTAGGGACTAAATTTTCTCAAAGAGTGTACCATAGGCAAGACTTATTTTTGAGTGGTTGTATGAATTAGATTAGATTTAGAAAATTTCTTATCGATAAAATAGATGTCATAGAGAAATGTATCTTCCACCTGTTTGAAGGTCGCTCCTACAAATTTGTCTTATGATTTTGTATGGATATCGAAAGGAAACAACCAATTGGGACCCTGAGGGATGGGAAAAGTGGCCAAATTATCCTTTATCACTTTAGAGTCCTCTTGACATTTATTTGTCCAGCAAAAGTATAAATATTTATGCAATAGTCCAAACACGGGTGAAACCAATTTACTGAAGTCCTTAATGAACCTTATATAGTACCCAACGAATCCAAGGAGGATTCTCGCATTTTTTTTTTAGGGATAGCAACTCATTTAATGATGTATATTTTGTTTGGGTCAACCTCAATCCCTTATTTGGATAGGGAATGGCATAGTATAGTCCCTTCATTCATCAAAAATTCACATTTCTCAAGACTTAATGAAATATTAAGCTCAATGCATTTCTTTAAAAATTTACATAGGTTAGAAAGAGCTTCCTGGAAGTCATATCCATAAGGGGTGAAGTCATTCATGTATATCTCAACAATTCCATGAGCATGGTCAACAAATATATTCAAAATTTCCCTTTGGAATGTATAAAGGCCATTGTACAAATGGAATGGAAGAATTCTATAGTCAAAGGTGCCCTAAGGACATGTGAATGTAGTCTGGTATTGGTCCTTAGGGATTCCCTATATCTGGTTGTACCATCTAAACCAATCTAGGAAGGAAAATAATATTTTCCTACAATTCCATCTAGGACTTGGTAAATGAAAGGAAGAGGGAAGTTGTCCTTCTTTGTAGCCTTGTTAATTTATTTATAATCAACACAAATTCTCCACTTCCAATTTTTCTTGGAAAATATGATGAGGGGGAACACCTACTCACCATATGAAATGTGGTATATGAACCTTGAATCCAGTAGATTTTGTAATCCTCTTTCACAATGCCCTTAAGAGTTGGTTTCATCCTTCTCTAAGGTTGGTGCATAGGCTTGTACCCCTCTTTGATGTAAATATGATGAGTAAAAACTTATGGATGCACACCTTTCATCACCTTATATTCCCAAGAAAAAGCATCCTAGTGTTTCCTCAACACACTAAATAATTGTTCTTCTTGCTTAGTTGACAAAGACGGGTTGATATTAAGTGTTCTAGATGGGATAATCTCTACACCCTTGGCATGTTGTAGGTTAGGGTAAAAAAGCACAAATAATTCCATGGAAAACTCTTGGATACCTTCATCAATTCATCAAATAGAATGGTTGTGGGAGCTTGATTCTATAAAATATGGCCAATAAGGTCATTTTCATTAAGTTCCCCCCCCCTCCCCAAAGTTGTGTCTAGTGAGAAAACTAGGTAGAGGGATGCCTGATAAAATTATTCCTTTTCCTCATCTTTTAACTGTGAGGTAGCATCATTCTAAATATAATTTTTAAGAGGAGGATAAAACACAATTTGATTTTATAGATTCCCATTCTTTATGGTCATGTTCCAAGCCCTACAAATAATGTAGGCATCAATAGTGGCCAACCAAGGTCTTCCTAGGATGAGATGGTAGCCATTACACTTTTTTTTTGTGTTGTAGTATAACGAAATCAGTGGGGTACTTCCTAGGATTCAATGGATACTATTATAACCTCAATAACTCACTCACGAGATACTATGGATTTGTCTCCAGCCTGCAACATTGTAGTGGTCTTCCTCAAAGCGCCTTGGAGGTTGATCTTGAGCATGGTTTTCTTGGTCATCACATTAATTGCATCACCATGGTATATCAAGGTGTTAGGGACCATAATAATATCTATGTGCACATCCACTACTAAGGTACAACGATACAAGTACTTTGGGGAGATTACCCTCCCAAGCATCAGATCAAACAACCATGCAACAACATTGATAGTGGCAGTATTTCTTATTTTTCTCCCAGACCTTTTAAAAAACTCTTACTTTATAATCCTATTGTAAATGGGGACATATTTAATGGAATAGAGAAGGGATATTTTAAAACATAAATTATTCAATCCTCCCATAAGTTCAAACTCTTACATGGTGTGTTGTTTAAGGTGGACTAGCCATTCAGGGTAAGGAGGTGCATTAGCTTCAAGGGAAATTTATTCCTTCTGTACTTCAAGCTCTTCAGGTGGAAAAGGTGGGTGCACAACTAGAAGTACCTTCTTAGACCGAAAATTGATCTCTTGGTTTTCCAAAGAATAAGAAAAATAGGATGCCTCCCCACTGTACACCTATTCTATCTACTTATTTTTTGGGTTCTGATTGGATTAGGTGGGAAATTGTGGTTTATTATGTGGGTTATGGTTAGGGAGTTGTGGTTTAGGTTATAGTGGAGGCATTAAAGTTGTAGTTTGAGCTATTTTATGCCTCCACCGTTGTGACGAGTTGCGTCATTAAGGATATTGAGGTGGATATGCATGAAAATGAGGGTTAATACGTTAAGGAGGATATTGAGGAGTATAAGGGAAATGAGAGGGTATGGGCCATGATGGATGAGTTGAAGGGTACCAACGCTAGAAAGGTGCATTTTGATTTGGACTGTATGGACGAAAAGGTGCACCTTGCATGACCTAGTGATATGGCCAAGGGCCTTGAGGCCTCCTTTAGTTAATGAAGCAGAGTTTCTCTAAACCACCTTCTACCCCTTAGTATACAAGTTTTATGCCTGGAAGATAGGGATATTTGTTTATTTCATGGTTTTCCTGACATAAAATGAAAAATTCTATGACATTCTATGGACACTCATTTCTAGGATATCTCTTAGTGCATTCAGGGAAAAATATAGCTAGTGCTCTTTATGCTTTGCCTTGCTTCCTTTTCATCTGCATAGTATCCATCTATAGGGAAAAGGAATGAAAAATTTCACTTTTTAAATCCTCAAACATACTTTGTATCTCATGTTTGATGGCTGATTTAGAGGGAGATGAACTAAGCAAGTCTTGGATAGACCTACCCTTTTTCATAGCAGCCCTAGAATGATTCCTGAATATTGTCTTGATGTTATCATAAGTAAATTGGTTGATGTCTTATCTTGAAAACATGTTGAAGGTCTCCATTACATCCTCCCTGATCCATCAAACAAGAACAATCTTGAGGGACTCAATGTGAAGGGTACAATTAACCCTCCTACAATTGAGCTAGAATCTCTCCTCATAGACCTTTAAAGATTCATCTAGTACTAGGGTCATCCTAAATATTTTTTTATTTTCTTCTCTAGACCTACAATAATACTTGAAGTTATAACAAAAGGCTTGTTGCATTTGGGCCCAGGTAGTGATTTTGTCTCCAAGATAGCTTATAAACTAGTGCAACGCTGCATATTTGAGGGTGGATGGAAACAAATTCAACTTCTGTTCATCAGAGGTATAATCATAGGCCCTACAAATAATAATAAATTAAAACATAAAGGTGTCAAGGTCCTTCAAGGTTAGGACATGGAAATATGGAAGGGAAGCATGGCTTACATTCTTCATTATGGCCTCCCTATTAGTTTCTTGGATAGGAAAGATCTCATTTTGTCGATTTTTCACCATGGTTTGGATATGAAAAGTGGGCTCCTTTTATCCCATGGGTTCCTCAAACATTTCAAATTCCTCACCTAGATGGTTTTCTAACTCCCTTGTACTCAGAGACAAAAGTTCACAATTACCAAATAAGAATGATGGTTGGCTTTTGGAAGGGGTGGGGGGTTTTTGTCAAAATTTATCTTAACTATTCCTAGTCCTATGAGGCATGAAATAACTAACTCTACCTTTTTTGAATTTTTGAATTTTTTCTTCAAAACTTTCAAACCAATAGTACCGATGAAAAAAAAACAAAAAAACAAAAAAACTTCCAAGTAGAAACAACACCTACTTGGACACCTCCTTAGAAACGATGCAAAAAAGTGATGAGCCTTGGTATTGACTCAAGGATGTTGCAACTCTCAATACTCTAAACTTATATTATGAACCCATGGTTCATACAAACTTAGATGTGATAGTTCTATATGAACACTAGGTGAAACTCTAATCATTTCATCCTTATTCATTTAATTATATCAAGGCAAGCATATACCACTCCTTCAACTAACCACACAGATAATTTTTATGGAAACACAAAAAGTATACCCTAATTGCAAGGAATGGAGCATTAGCCTAATTGCAAAAACTATAGTGTCATCCATTAGATGTAGGCACTAATTGTAACTGCACGAAAGGAAAAGACTACAATAGTTGCAGAAATAAACCATGATTTTGCTCTATTTCAAAACTAATCAAATCAATATTCTACTTGCATAATGGGAATCATTGATCTAATTAAAAATATCTTGAGAAGAAGAAATTCGGTCTACAACACATAACCAAAAAATTCAAAAACCATTTCTAATCTATTTGCATTTCAATTTTTTCATTCATGTCACTGAATGTACAACAACTTCAACACTAATACTAGGGTATTTACTCATTACATAAGAGAACACTCATTGTGATTCAAATGTGCAAAATTGCTTCCTAATCCCATTTTTTTTTTGTGCTTTTAGTGGAGGAATGAGGGGTATAGAGTTGTGCTTGGGTCTCCCTTGTCATAGATTCAAAGCTTGGGGGTCATCACTCAATCTCAAGGAACAAAAATAAGATCCCACATAAAATCTGGTTGAGTTTGGGTAGTGCTATAGGAATGTTACATGGAGCTACAAGAATTTGTTTTTCTTCAACAGTGTCGTGATTTTCTACAAGATTGTGTTTGAGATATTTATAAGGGAAATAAAGGTGTTCCTAAGGTGGAGGAAGGTGGGGGAAGGTGGATAAAGGATGTGTGAGATATTTTTCCAATTTAGCACACCTCAGGGCTCATATTTCACAAAAACTCATGCCCAAGGTGTCCTTCACTAACCTCAAAAAAATGATATCGTAGGTAGAGCTTAAGAGTAGTATGAGCTGTCCAAGAGGAGGATGTTAATGAAAAAATGGATGTGGATGATTTTTTCGACCCATGCAAGTCATTTGGAATCCCATATAGATTAATAATCAATAACATCCATCTATTGATCAATATTGCATCAATATATATCAAAGTGGAAAAGATGAGTGGAATTTCATTTGTTCATGATTTATTTATCCTAAAACATGGAAAATATATTTACCAAGGAATGATATTAACTTATAAGGTATAGAAACCAAGAATGCAAACGAAATTCAATTCAGAGCCTAGAAAAATCTGAGGAATAATCAACATATATTTTTGGCATTTTTTTGTATACCACCCAACCACACTTCCCCCAAGAGAGGTGGTGATAAAACCTACAGCTACAATTTTTGCAATATAATTCATACATAAAAAAGGAAATAAATACAATGACTTGAAGAAGTACAAGCAAAGAATATATGAGATCGACTAAAGCCTCTAGGTTGGGAACTAATCACCAGGTTTCAACCCTCCTAAGCTAACCCAGATGTAAAAAATCAAGCAACCTTTCATTAAGAAAAAATAGAGTTGAAATACATAACCTTAGAATGAAGATAATCGTCTAAAGTACTCAACCTACAATATCTCTTCCTAGGTCCAATATTTTGAATCATAATGAGCCCTTAGTCCTGTTTATTTAGAAAAAAATTGACTGGGGGGGAATCCTTTGAGAGGAGGACTACTTCCCTCCAAAATATCGAAGTTGGTGGATCTATCTCCCTTAGAGCTCCACATGAACTTGAGTTCATCGGTTTTGAGTGGAATTTGAGTTGTTGGTAAGGAACCTTGGGAGTGAAGTCGTGTTGGAGATTTAATTCGGTGGGAAACCTTCCTTTATTCTCTCTAGATGTGTCCAACATTCCCCTGCATAGTAAATGTCTCCAAAAATGCTTATTTTTCCGGCAGATTAACCACATTAGGCCACGAAATATGACATGTACCCTTTAGTATTATTACTAAGCATATTATGGCTAAGAAATGTAAATTAATGAGAGAATAATATAATTTAAGGGTTGGAGGAGAGTGCAATGGGCCTCAAAATATACCTATTGATGGGACCCATCACCAAGTATGGGAATTATGAGTTTTTTTTGTTTCCTTTTAGTTTTACTAATGTTCCAACTACTTTTATGTGCTTGATGAATAGTGTGGTGTGTTCTTATCTGGACAAGTTTGTGCTTGTATGCATTGATGATATATTGATATATTTTAAGAATGAGGAAGAGAATGATGAACACTTAGCAACAATATTGAGATTTCTACGAGAGAATAAATTGCATCGAGGCTTAGAAAAATTATTTTCTTTCACATAGAGGTACATTACTTAGGGCATGTTGTCTCCAAGGAAGGCATACTAGTAGATCTAGAAAATATAAGAGCTATCATAGAATGGGACGATCCTAGGAATATCCATGAGTTCAAAACATTCATGGGGTTAGAAGGTTTCTATAGGAGGTTCAACAAGACCGTCTCATATATTTTCTATCATATTGCATCATTGTAGCGAAATAGAAATAAATTTGAATGGATAGAGGAATGTGCAACTAGTTTTGAGGAGTTGAAGGAGTTGCTTACAAATGCTCCAGCTATAAATATTTTAGATCTAGATAAAGAGTTTGTGGTGTGTATATATGATTGAAAGAGAGGAATTGGTGGATTTATGATGCAGGAGGGATAGGTAGTATGCTATGAATCAAGGAAATTGAATGAGCATGAGGAAAATTGTGTGACACCTGATATTGAGTTATAAACTATCATTCATGCTTTGAATATGTGGAGGCACTATATTTTGGGAAATTTTTCCATATTTATGAGTAATCTCAATGGATTGAGATAGTTTTTTGACTAGCCAAATTTTAATTTCAAGAAACCTAGATGGTTAGCTACAATCACTAAGTTTGACTTTGAAATTCAGTACATTAAGGGAAATGAAAATAGTGCTACAGATTCTCTTAGCACAAGAATACACACAAATCACATAAAATCTATGATTTAATATGGGACATATTTATAGGATTGAACCTTACAAGTATGATAGCAGGATGACATGTATAGGGAGGATTGGCACATGTTATAGTAGCATGTTATGGGTGAAGAGGATGTGGATTATCATCTCATGGTAGATGATTTGGTGAGATTTAGGAACAGGATCTATGTGTCATACAATAATGAGCTCAATAAGCTTATCTTGAGGGAGTTTTATGTCAAGTTGTATTCATATCATCTGGGATATCATAAGACATTGTTAATGGTAAACAAGTTATACTCTTAGCCAAATTTGAAGAAATAAGTGGTAGATTTTGTGGCTATATGTTTGGATTTTCAATAGTTAAAGGCAAAGTGTAAGCATCCAAGTCATTTACTACAACCAATTCTGATTCAAGAGTGGAAATGGGAGGTCATTACTATTGATTTCTTCATAGGTTTACCGAGGACATCTAAACAACATGATTCTATCATGGTTGTAGTGGACATGTTGACTAAGGCAGCTCACTTAATTCAAGTGAAGTCTACTCATTCAGCTAGTGAGGTATCACATGTTCTCATCATAGAGATATTAAGCTTACATGGTATTCCAAGGAAGATTGTGTCAGAAATATATGCCAACTTAACTTCCTGGTTCTGGAAAAATTTATTTGCACGTTTGGGTACAGAGTTGGACATCAGTACAGATTATCATCCGCAGAAATATGGTCAGACAGAATAAGATTCTAGAGGACATGTTTATAATTTTTCTTATGCATCAGTAGCGGAGGTGTGAAGACTGTATTCCACTATTTAAGTTTGCTTACAAAAATGGGTATGAATAATCTTTGAGGATGATCCTATTTCAGGAACTTCATGGCTAGAGTTTTAATACTCCTATCAATTGGATCAATCCATTTAACATGGCATTGATAGGACCAAACATGTTGGGAGAGATGGAACATGAAATGAATTTTATCAAAAAGAATCTAAAGGAAACAAAGGACAGATAGAAGTGTTATGCATATTAGCATAGGGTATTTAAGGAATTTTAGATTTCATAACAAGTGTACCTAGACATCAAGCCTAAGAAGAGCTCCCTGAGGACTAAGTCATGTGAAGAGTTGGCACCTCAATATTGCAGTTCTTTCAAGATTCTTGAAATGATTGGACTAGCTTCCTACATACTTGCAATTCCTTCCACAATAAAATTCCATGATGTTTTCAATGTGTATTTTTTTAAGAAGTATGTGAAATATGTTGATCGTTTGATTAACTAGTTTGTATTGTAGGTTGAATGAGAAGGATAATCCCAGCCACAACTTCATTTCATTTTTCAATGAAAGATGCTCATGCTCCGGAATCGAGAAATTGAGAAAGTTAAACTACAGTGGAAGCACTTTAGGCCCGATGAAGTGACATGGGAGATGGTTGGTCAGATGTAGGATATATATCCTTCCCTATTCACTGGATGAGAAAATGTCATTTTTTATAAGTTTTGGTGTTGTGTTATGTTTATGTCCATATATGCATATGTATGATGTAAATACCGCATTGAGTTGTGCTATAAATCTCCAATAAGCGGTATGTTTGTCATGTTTCCATGTTGGTTATATTGGTTTGATTTTTAGTAGGTGGTTCATTATAAATACTACATTGAGCTAATTTATAAATCTCCATGGGAAATATGTTTTGATTTCTAGGGGTCTTGCTGGTTATAGGTGTCATTGAACACCATCCTTGATGTTCCACTAAGGGGGATGGTTCTGTAACAACCCTGGTTAAAAATCCATGTAATAAAGTTAATAAATGTAGAATAAGACCAATTTCATGGGAGATATATTTCAAGCTAAATGTGGGGCAAAACACTAGAGGGGTGTTCATTTGGTTTATTATGGCTAAGGTAATTGGAAAAGGAATTGAAAAATAAAAGAGGAATTAATTGAAATTTTTACTTATGAAAATAAAAGAAAATGTGAGAAAAGGAATATGAAACTTCACACGTTGCATGTGAGGAGGAAATTGAAGGAAAAATGTTGGAAATTTAAGGAAATAGAGGCATCATTCATAAAAGGATTCTTAGGATCAGCTCATAGTAGTTTTATCTTGGAGCTCTATATGTATTATCTCTCTCTTTCTTATTCTTGGACACTTTAAGAATTGTTGGAGGACTATACCATTGGAGAAAGGAAAGAAAATGAAGGAAAAAAAAAAGATGAAAGAAAGGATCAACCATGGAAGAGTTGGATCAAGGGGCTATAGTGGGATTACTTGCAGGTATTGAGTTGCATGTATGATTTCCTTGCTATTTTTTGCATGCATGGTATATGCATGTGTGTATTTGGTTCTCTTGATGTCATGGGCATGGGTTTTTCTAGGTGTGATAATGGTTTTCAACCTTTACTTTGCCTCTTCGCATAGCCATGGTGTGATGGGGTTCTTCCATTTGGTTGAACTATATTTTTAAATGGTTTTGGAATCAGGTGATTTCATCTTAGGAAAAATCCTAAGGGCATGGGAATTCCTTGGCCAATAATGGCAGGATACACGGTAAATCATAAGGATGGAGACATGAAAAATACTCAAGGTATTGGTGAAGAAATTTGGACGCATTCTTGCTTGTTTAGGGCCTAGTGATCCCTTAACTGGTTTTGGTGGCATTGTTGTAGAGACGAGTAGTGTATGTTTTTTGTTTGGGCCTAGGAATCCCTTGGTGGATAATGTTAGGATACACATTAAATATTAGTTCTTTAGATGATGGTTTTAGGCCAAGGAATCTATTGACTAGTAATGGCAGGATACACGATAAAGCCTAAGGAAGCCTTGGTTGTTTTTTTGTGAGTCCAAAATTCATGCTTGGAATATGCCATAGGGGTGATTGTTTGAAAGAACTATTTGGTTTAGCCTAATATATGATTGGGTGGTATGTGGATGTCCCTGAGTTGGCTAGATTTTTCATATGTGAACATGATCTCATTTCCTCTTATATTTCATGATTATGTATATTTGTTATTATGTGGCTTTGATGGTTGTTCTATCATTTTTATTACTCTGATTATATGTTGGTTATAAGCATGGCTTTATGGTTGACTTTAATTATGGCTCTCATCAGGTTTTGATTGGTAAATGAATGGATAATGAAATTTATGACCTAATATATTATAATGAAACTATCATGAGAGGGCATCACGCCTTATTTATGTTTCTGATATAAGTATAAGATCCCTATGTTGAAATATGTAATTATGACCTGTAGATTACATGTTCATGATGTGTTTGACAGAATTCCTTTCATGGTTAATTTTGGTTAAGTTAAGTTCCTATCTAATTTTTTTATGGAATTCATTGCCTTCATGCCATTTATCATTTCTGAAAGTTTCATTAAGTTTTTGGCAGTGTTCTGGAGACAAGACCTAAAAATATGGCTCAAATATCATGGTCTCATGCATAGAACTGGGTGCAAAATACTGTAGTCTCTCCCTTACATGATTTTTCATGCTACTGGATGGTTATAGTCAAATTTATATAGTGTTTTTCTAGCGTCTGGAAGTCCAGGACATTGAAAAGAAGGTTTTACTCATATTTTTGGCACTTGGAAGGGTGTTTTATCTTTTGAGTGTCCTATAGCACCTGAGAGAAGTCAGTAAGGTTTTGGTTTTGTCGATTCCACTTCCTTAAGGTGATCTGGGAGGTTGATTCATGTCATAATATCTCTTCGTCAAATATTTTCCCTGGTAGACCAGTGAACTTAGTTAAGTGTGGGAGGAGGATGTTACAACTTCTTTGTTTGATTCTAGGCTCTTAGATACATGGGATCTATTTATGCATCTCCATTCCTTTTTAGAGGGTGCTTCTACTTTCTATTGCTCCACTACTATGATCTATGTTGATTCAATACCATTTTTGTTAAGAGTAATTATTCCTAACCGATCCCACATTCTGCCATCTAATTGGATGTTAGGTTGTTTATATTTCTTTGCATTTGTATTTGTTTCGTAAAAATCTTCATTTTAATCTTCTTTAGTGTTGGGAAAAAACCATCCCCTTGGTTTTAAGGACCTCCCTCTTTTTGTTTTTTTGTAGCCATGTTTTCCTATGGGAAAGTGTTCTGTAAGTGTCTTGTTTGAAAACATGTTCATCATCTGAACGTCATATTATCATAATATAAAACCTATGACCACTAAATTGTTTCATGTTTTATAAGCAGACGATCAAGAAGACCATTTCTAAGGGTGATCCCTACACATATCCTAGAAAATGTAAAGATACCTTTTGTTGTTTTGTACATGTCTATTTTTTTTGTATTTTCCCAAGTATTTCTGATAACCTCCAAGACCTGATGGAATTAAAAAGGAAGATCGATGTTTGGAAACCTAACTAAAATTGACATCATTTTTAACACCATTCTTGTAGCATCAAAATTTGGGAAAAATGGGGTAACAAAAATCTTGGCACTACCCAAAAACCATGGCCCTTAATTTTAGAAATTTTTCTATATCTTGTTGTGTATCAAATTGTACTATGAAAAAGAATTTAGAGCATAAGAAGAGATCATAGTATATTTTCCTAGAAGAGAAAAACCACCGATATAAGTGTTTAGGTATTGGCCATAAACCATTAAACTGACATATTAATTCCGTTTTTTTTAGATCAAAAAAGTATTATTTTACTTCTTGGGTTTTTATGTACATAGTTGATACATTGTCCATTTGCTTGAAAATGTAAGGTCCTGCCAAATTTTGGATCTAATTTGTTGGAGAAACAATCTTCCCTTTTAGTGAATCCTGGAAAGAGATATATCCATTAGAGTTTCTAGGATTTTCATTAGGGTTTGTGAAGGTTGTAGAACCCCCATGTAGCTTCAGATTTAATATTATGCAAGAATCCTTTACCACAGAATAATATTTTAGCTAGAGAGAGAGTCCTAGAACACTTTTCCTTCCTATAATCAAACTTGATGTTTTTATGGTATTCCTAAGTAATTTTGGATGCTTTTCATCATTTGTTTCACTATATTTTTCCCTTAGATCAATCATATTATAGTCTTCCCATTTAAAATCTTGACAAATATTTAATAATTTTCTCTTTCTTCTAGCTTTTGTCCATATCTATATCTAGAAGAAAGAGAGGAAACCCATAAAAGGTAAAATCTAGAGATGATATATGAGATTTATTGCTATGGTATGTGGGATACATAGATTGTTTTATATTTTCTAAAAAATATTCCTTTAACAACCTGAGACTCTGAAAAGGGAGCCTATGGAAATAAGGAAACTGAAATCCCAATGCATAGGAGTGTGGTTGGACGTTTAACACATCCATAGGGCATGGTAGATTCAACAACTAGGGAAAAATACTATCACCATCATATATCCAATTATCATTCTCCTTCAAATGCACAATTGATTTATTCTACGTGTAAATTAATCCTTGGTGCCAAATAATCTAACAAGACATAGTATTCTCTTACCCTTATGTATCAAATGTGAAAAAAATAAGAAGTTGGTCCCATTCGCATGATGAAAAAATAAAGTCTCCCTTTTATCAACACCATTCAAGTAATGAAGGAATTCATCATCGCATCGAGTCTTGTCTACAAAACAACTTACAGATGTGAAGCTAAAGGTGGCATTGAACAAAAGATCATCAGAAACCCAAACCCTAGTGCAACACAATACCTCGATTTTTCTCTCCTTCCTGAGCATGAATCACAATTCATCTATGGTTCAAGGGATTAAAAATTCATCATAATTCTATTATAATTCTCATTATTGATAAAATTAGTCTAATTATGTCTTCCTCTTGACGTTCTATATATAATTATTTATATGTGATTGTTCATTCGCTTGACCTGGAAGATTAGTTATGATGATTTCATGATATTAGAGGGGTATGCTAAATCGCTAACATTGGACATTGGATTCATGTTTGCAATCATTCATTATGTTCAAGGTGAACATTTTCTAATATAATGAATATGGGAATTATGTATGGGGTCATATTGGTTCAATTGATTTGAATATTCTTGATACTTAAGGTGTTTTCTTATAGTGCACTTTGAGGAAGATCGAACTACCAAGTTTTTTATGGTTTTATTAGATAAAGTTTTCATACTCTTCTCTTCCTACATTATGGGAAATTTAAAGGGAGTCAAAGGAAATTGGAAATCATTTTCTTCTTTCTTATTCTTTATTGGCTCATGTCATGACCATGAGATTTGGACCGATGATCAAGAGATCATGTGTTATGCTCAAAATTGAAAGTGCTCGAAAGAGGTCCAAACCTAAGCGACCGGAAAGGTCTCGTCATTGTGATTTTGGTGCCATAAATGGTTCGAAAAACTGATGTCGTATGAGGAAGATATCGCATTTTTTCTATTTTCCCAAACAACAAAATTTTTGTGACTAGATGCCTAGTCAGCATGCAGGTACAGTCAGCAGGCATATTCTAGGAATATTCCATTTTTTTCCCAGCCAACAGGATGGTGCCAAGTGGCATATTGTGGACTGTTAATTTTTGTGCTATGGAATTGTTTTTGGGTCATTGGATGTATTTTGATTAGCCGTCGGATGAGTGACACGTGGCAAGCCCGGAGGCCGCCACATGTCCTCAGGATGCTGTGTTAAAATTTTATGGATTTGGGGGGGGGGGGAGGGGGGGTCGACCCCGCAACCACCGGCTTGCATGCCAAAGCTCTTACTGTCTTTACTATCCAAAGTTTCTTACCCTTATAGTTGTCGGAATCTATTTAAATTGTATTGATTTACATTTTGGAGGGGGGGACCCCCAGCAGTCCCAACTCACCCAAGTGCCCAGTGTTGCAGTCACATGGTATAAAAATAAACCATCACATGTTTTGTTAACCCGGTGGCTATCCAAATATTTATCCCAGTGGTTTTCAATATGTGTTGTCACATGCGAGGCGGGGTTGACATCTGTTCTGGTGGTACCATAAAACACAAACCTCGGTGGATTAACGCTATCACATGGCATTGATGCAACGGTTAAATGAAATAGTTGGTGGTTATATAAATGGTTAATCTGGTGGAAGTTTGAAACTGATCACATGTGGAAGTGTTATGGAAAAACATTCTATGGTCTGTGGAATCGTCTGCACTCCCAGTTCCAAGACTATTATGTGGTGTTTCAAACGGTAATATCGTAGATGGCGGGGGGTCGACATGTGACCACCCCACTCGTCTAACCATTACACTTTAATGAAAATGGTTTTCGACTGGCATGAAAGGTAGCGGTACCCTAAATTTAGGGTTTTCATTAATTTTAACTCTAGTTAAGTGTTTGTCTCCACATTTAGTGGAGCTTTTCTAGCTGTCATTGAGAAAATGCATTGGGAGGTCAATTTTCGACCAATTTTTGTGAAACAAGAGTCTACCTACCTAGTTTGACATTTTTGGGAGCCATTGGTGCGTTAGAAAAGAAACCATTAGAGGCTTGTAAACACATGTAATTTGAAATTTTTAAGATAATGACAAAGAGGGACATGCCACTGGAGCTGTATGCTGCATGGTGCCTGTGGAGGGTGAACTACTTCATCATGCCTATTGTGTAAAACTTATGTGTGATTTTTTTTCTCTATTATACATTGTTGTTTAGTGTTTTTAAGGCTTATTTTCATGCTTAAAGTTAACTAATTCATCTATGTTTCATGGTTAAAACTCTCATTCCTCAAGCAAACATATGGAGACAAATTTTACATGTTTATACTAATGAAAGAACACTTAGCACAGTAGAACTAATACCCTCCTTTTAGATCAAGTTGGTATCGGAGCTAGAGTTTAATCTCTGGTGTTTTTATGTGCAAATATTTGTTAACTGTTTGCAAGGGTTTTCATGCTTACTAGGCTCAATCTTAAGAGAGGAGAAGGAAAATTGGTGGAGGCAAGAGGTTCTCAAGGTGAGCCACAACAAAGGAGGGCAAGATTGCCACATTCTCCACCACCTAGTTCACCTCCAAAAGAAGTAGAAGCAACATCAAGCATGCCTCCAGGAGAAGAAGAAATCCATGAAGAGATGGATCCCAAAGAGGAAGAAAGAGTGTACAGAAAATCATTTCTTGACTTAACTATGGTAAGAGTCCCTTATCAAGAAAGGAATGATAAACTAGAAGAAGAAAGGTCCAAAATTCACAAGGAAGGACATGGATCATCAAGAGGCCACAATGATGAAGATAAATCAAAGAAGGGAAATGGAGGAAATGGAGATAGTGGAAAGTCACCATCATCACCCTCATATTAATCCTCATCATCCTCTATTTCATCTTCAGTACATCAGCCATACAAGTCAAAGAACATGGGTAAAAATCCTTTTCTAAAAATTTATGTTAAGTTTGAATTGCCAATGTTTAATGGTGAAGTTAATTCAGAAAAGCTAGATAATTGGATTAGGCAATTGGAGGTCTATTTGAGAATCCAAAATTTTCATGATGATGATACCAAAATCCAACTAGCTTCATTGAGAATGGAAGGTGCAGCACTTGTTTGGTGGGAATCCAAGACAAAGGAGGATATCAAGAAGCATGGTAAGATTATCCTATCATGGACTAATTTCATTACTGCATTAAAAAAATAGTTTTATCCATTAGCTCACATGCAGAAATCGATAATGGACTGGAAAGTTTCTAAACAATTGAAAGGGAAAAATGCATAAGTGTATACTCAAGAATTTAGGAGAAGAGATCTTTTATTAGGAGTAGATTTTCATAGCCAAGACACTTTTCTCAAGTATATAGGAGGCTTACATACCTACCTAAGACATACTATCCTCATGTTTAACCCTACAAGCCTAGATGAAGTTTGTATACAAGCCACACATCTAGAGGCAAGAGGAAAACAAAGCTTAGATGAGAATGGGGAAAATGAGTTTAAAGGAAAATGGAAGAAAAAGAGAAATGCAAATATCAAAAAAGAGAAGGGAAAATTATTTTGCAAACACTATTCTAAAACTAGCCATGATGAAGACCATTGTTGGAAACTTCATCCAGAGTTGAAACCAGAAAGTTTTAAAGCCAAAGAGAAAGCCAAGGAGAAAGGAAAAACTGTTGCAATAGTTGAACAAGACTTAGGGTCAGATTTAGGAGATGAAACAAAAATCATAGCTATGGGACTAAAGAACATGAAGGGGAAAGAGATTGAAACTAAACCCAGTTCTAGTATATCTAACTATCACATACAAGCTCCAAATGAAGAAGAGAGAATTGAACTGTTTCATGTGGGTCATTTCCAAACATACCAAGGTTGACACATTGTTTGACAGTGGGTCACAAGCAAATTTAATCTCTAAAGACTTGGTCAAGAAACTTAATCTTGAGACCATTCCACATCCAAAACCATATCCACTTGGTTGGATTTTTAAGGATGAAAATTTATAGGTTTCAAAGAAGTGCATATTGCGCTTTGCAATAACTGCACATTTCATTGACACAGTTGAATTAGATGTTGTTCCACTTGATATACCAGGTATGGTGTTGGGCAGTCCTTACTTGTATGACGGGAAATAAATCTTCCATTGCCATGAGAACAAATACCATTTATTCAAAGATGGAAAGGAGTATATTGTGAGAGCTCATCGTAAAAAACTAGACACTTCTTTAGTTAATGCAGGGCAGATGAAGAGGCTCGTCAATGCAAGCCAAAACTTGACATTGATGATGATTAAACAAAGAGAAGTTTTACATAATCATTTTCAAACAAATGTTGATGTATGTAATGAGTTGCTTCAGTTTGAAAGCAGGTTGTCTTTGAAAGAAGATGACAAGCAGCTGCAGTAGTCGACATTGGTGTTGAATGGTGCTGAAAACAAGGTGTCAGTGCAAGAAGTTGCAAAGGTCAAAGAGAAGACAAAGCAACTTAGCAAAGAAGGCAAGATATTCAGAAATTTTCTTTGCTGGTTTACGAAACGTAGTACAAATGGCGAATAAACTTGGATAAGAATTTACATAAGTTCAAAGCAAATTTAGTAAAAAATTGCCGTAAGGACAGGATGCAAGGTGAGAGTAGTTCCAAGTTTTCTTGATTATAGACCAATGTAGAAACAAGATATTTAATACAAATATAGATTTATGTTCTACAAGTTCAGTAAATATGTAGCATGACAATGTCAAAAACAGTAATGGCTGGTCGACGGAATCAAGGAAAAATTTGTCGTTTCATGAAAAGCTCCAATTAATGAAATTAGGGAAATTTTAGTGGATAAATATTGAAGAGTGGGGACATAGTCTCCTCATCTTCATGTTTAGTAATCCAGAGAGCTATTGCAGTCCAAAAGATTCCCAGTGGGGAGGTGTGATCGAGGAGATCATGTGTTATGGTCAAAAATTAGAGAAGTGATCGAGATAGGTTAGAACTGACGACAGAAGGTATCCATATTGCTTGAATCCAGCATCATGAATGGTTCAAAAAACTAATGTCGTATGAGGAAGACACCGCGTTTTGTCCACTTTCCCAAATGAAAAAAAAATTGTGCCTAGATGCCCAGTCAACATGTAGGTACAGTCAGCAGGCATATTTCGAGAATATTCTATTTTTCTTCCAACCAATAGGATGGAACCACGTGGCATATTGTGGGTATTGGTACATGGTACATCGGTTTTTTTGGAGTGGTGCATGTGTTTTGCGTGGCCGTCGGATGACGACATCCAACTGGCTTGGAGCTGCCACATGTCCTGGGGATCTTAAAGATTTTAAAATTGTATGGAGTTGGGAGGGTCTTCAGCAGCGACCAGCACAGCATTGCATGCAAAAGCTATTACCATCTCGCCTATCCAAAGTTGCATACCCTTATAGTTGTTGACATCTATTTAAATTTTATTGATTTAAATTTCAGAGGGGGGGGGGACCTCCAGCGGTCCCAACCCACTTGCAGCCCCATGTTGCAGTCACATGGTATAACAATAAACCATCACAAGTTTTGTTAACCTGATGGCTATACAAATATTTATCCCAGTGTTTTGTAATAGGTGTGGTCACATGCAAGGCAAGTTTACATTTGTTCCGACGGTAACATAAAACGCAAAACCCAGTGGATTAACGCTGTCACATGGAATTGATATGATGTTTAAATGAAACATTTGGAAGTTGTATAATTGGTTAATCCAGCGGACGTTTGAAATTGATCACATACGGAAGTGTTATGGTGAAAAATTCCATCGTCTGTGGGATCGTGTGCACTCTGGGTTCCATGCCTATTATGTGGAGTTTCAAATGGTAATATCGCAGACGGCGGGGGGTCGAAATGTGAAAACTTGCCCACCTAACCATTACACTTTAATGCAAATGGTTTTTGAGTGGCAGGAAAGGTAGCGGTACCCTAAATTTAGGGTTTTCATTAATTGCAATTAAGTGGCTATCTCCACATTTAGTAGAGCTTTTCTAGTTCTCATTAAGAAAAATGCATTGGGAGATCAATTTTTGACCAATTTTGGTGAAACAAGAGTCTACCTAAACTAATTTGAGCATTCTGGAGCCATTAGTGTAGATAAAACAACCATTAGAGGCCTGTAAACACATGTAATTTTCAATTTTGAGCATAATGAAAAAGAGGGACATGCCATTGGGAGTTGGACCAATAGATGTAGCCTAGGAGGGGTGAACTGCTTCATCATGCCTACTGTGTAAAACTTATGCATGATTGTTTTCTCTGTTATGCACTATTGATCAGTGTTTTTAAGGCTTATTTTCATGCTTAAAGCTCACTTAATCATCGATATTTCATGGTTAAAACTCTCATTCCTTAAGCAAACATATGGAGACAAATTGTACATGTTTATATTACTGAAAGGACACTTAGTACAATATAACTAAAACACTCCTTTCAGATCAACTGATTTTCTATTTTTCTAGCCTTTTCTTATACCAATGCTCCTGATTTCATTCAAATTCACACCACAACACAATAAGGTGGTGACCAACTTATTTCATTCACTTCTTATCTGAGAAATGAAAGGTTCCCCTTGGAGTGGGAAGAAATTTATGGACTTAACTCCATTCTGTAGTATTGTTGTTGAAGTCATCAGCTAGAAAACTCATTCATTAGCATAGTATTGTTGTTGAAGTCATCAGCTAGAAAAATCATTCATTAGCATAGGGGAGATAGGTATTATTATCACCAAACTGAGGCTGATCAGGTTGTTCAAAAGTCAATTCAATGTAACTAATTCAAGCCACTTATGGTTAGAAGTTAGCCCTTCCAACCTGAGAGGGCTCTCTCAAGAAAATGTATGATATTCAATAGATAGTGTTTAGAACAAATATGGCTAACTCTGGAATGTTTTTTGAATAGTTTTTTGCAGGTGAAGTATGTGAGTCAATGACTACCCTTGGGCATGGAGTCAGTGTGAAACTCAATTACATAAAAAAGCATATTTCATGGAAGCTAAGACATGTGTGCTCTCATAAAAAAAGAATAACTTGGACAGCCGACTAGATGCATAAGGGAATTTGGATCATACTTAAGTATGAATTACAAGTGATTATACATACATTAAACTGAATTAATATTGAAAAGTTAGATAAGATAAACACATAAGAGTACACGAAGAATCTCAATTTTGAAAGTAGCTGTCTGCAACTTTATATTACTGAATGAAAAATATTACAATAGTAGCATAGGGCATGACATCGATCAACCCTCTCTAACTCTTTCATCTCCCTATTTATAGAATTAAACCCCTTTACATGAAGTTTGCCACCTAGGCTAGACCCTTGAAACTATTGAAGACATCTTATCAAAAAAGGAACGGATTACAAGGAGAGAATATAGAGATATTTCTTTTAACAAAGAGTTTAAAACCTAATAGGACTCTAACACCATTTAATTCATTAACAAATCTTAAATGACCCATACATGATGATGCTTATCGAACAAGACAACTTTTACTGAGGTGGCAATGACCACGACTAAGTGATGAACAACCACACTAGAATCTAGGGTCTACTTCTTGGATTTTTAGGATGTGATGTTGTGCTTGATTATGTGGCAAGAATGATGAGCTAGCAGTCCAATCACCCTCCTTGATGAGTTTTATTAACAATTGGAGTCTCCACTAATACACTTCAACATCTTCTGATGACTCATATGATCCCAAAAAACATTTAATGCTTCAAAAACATTATAATTTCCCCTCACTGCAAAAACAGAGCATTTTAAGGAAAGTTCATAGAGAAGAGTTTGTAGCATTTTCCATTTGGAAATTTATGTGACCATTCTGACGTCTCTACTCATTTGAAGGTCATCATTAGGAAAAATTACTTAAATACATGCCATTAGGGGGGAATTTGAGGTATAAAATGGGCCTCCCAAGAAAAATGTACAAAAAAATTAAACTTTATAAGAAACAATAGGTTTCAAGATTATGATGTCAACCATGGGGGATGATTCCACATTTTTTAAGTAAAAGGGTGAAAATATTAAAAAAATAAATAAAAAATAAAACTACTTTTTCAACTCGTATTTTCAACTTATCTCCCAAATATTTTACTCAAAGTTCAAGCGGGAGTACTCTTTGGATGCAAAATTTAATTCCTCATCTAATGAGTACCCATGTTGCATACTTTCGATGGACCCTACTACATGAAAAATGATAAATACATAAAAAACGTGTTTACAAACACGTTTTCTATGTATTTCTCATTTTTCATGTAGCAGGGTCCGTCGAAAGTATGCAACATGGGTACTCCTTGGATGAGGAATTAAATTTTTCATCCAACGAGTAGTCCCACTCGAAATATAAGTAAAAAATTTGGGAGATAAGTTGAAAATATGAGTTGAAAAAGTAGTTTTTTCTTTTTTCCCTCTAAAATTTCATGATGTAATCAAATCTTATTTTATTACTTCCATTATTATTTTATAATTTCCTTAGGAGGCCCATTTTAGAACTCATAATTCCCCTAATGCCTTTACACACTCTTCTTATGATAAAAATTTTAAATTATAACATAAAATAATCTTCAACGAGTTCATAGCGAAAACTCGACTTTAAGACTGGAGTACATTACCAACTTGCCTGATATTTCGAAAATTTGCAAGTTCCACTTCTTCCCTCCAAAAACTTGTCCAAAGCTATGTGAAATGATGAGAGGGAGAATCCTAAAACAAAATTGGCTCAAAACATGTCTTACCCTCCTCAAGAGGCAGCGGGTTCATCCATAGCAGGTTCATCCACCACTATCATTTTCAAGCCTTTTTTCTTTAGCTTTGTCTGCACCGTTTCCATTTCAATTTATAACTCTTTGACTTGATTTTGTAGCTTTCTCCTCTCTACCTACAACCACTTGTTTCTCCTCATGGTGTGCTTCATCATCCTGTGCCAAGGTAGTGTTATTTTTAGCATTTTATTTGACCTTTCTGTCACTTCATCATAAAAGTTAATTTTCTTGCTGACTTCCTTCTTGAAATCTGTCAACTCCTTCCTTTCTTATTTAAAATCCTCCAACTCCAGCTTGGTTTTTAAGACTTCATCTCTGGCTTCTTTAAGTTTCTCTCTATGAATATCCACTTCAGATTTATCTTGTACTTTTTCTTTGCCTTTCTGTGACTTGGTGATTTCTGCTTCAGCTGGGGATAAATCAATGTTCTCTTCAATAATGGGTTTCTTCTTCATTTATATCTCATTATGCATCTTATCAGACTTTCCTCCCTTTGAGAGCTGTGACCTAGTGAAAGGTTTCCTAGGATTGAAGACAAAACTTGAATCTCACTAGATAAATCAAGATTTTTTGCTGTAAGACCCTTCTTCTTAATTTTGGTTCCTTTAATATCCACAGGATTTACCACGGGATTTTCTTCAATATCAATGGCCTAAAAAATGTCTTCAAGTTTACCCTTTCACTCTGTTTGTCTCCTTGTGATTCTCCTATGAGCCCTTGTATAATTTTTGAGCTTTTTGCTTGTATGTGTTGGCTGAGATGCCACGTTTTCCTACAAATGTTTAATATCTACCTCCACGGTCTCTGTTGTAGGATGCACTCCTTCCTCAGGTATAACCTTTGCTTCAGTTATGGGCTCCTTATCCTTCCTAGGAGTGCTTGTCTTTGACTTGGGTATCTTCTTTGGAGTAAGCACATCTACATCATAACCACTTAAAAAGAGAAAGGTAGCCCAATCCCTATTCAATTTCTTCAATTCTTCCATAACCAACAACTTGATTAAGCCATGATGAAATATGGATGTGTCACTACTCTCAAGTCTATCTTGCACTTTGTTAGACATCTTACCTAAGCTTCTGAAAAGAAAAAAATGAAGATCAAGGAGTTGTTTACCTATGAAATGGAGTAAAAGCCTAAAATGATATTGGTAGAGCATGTGAAATATACCGTCACATGTGAAATAATTTTGGATTACTATCAAAAATTTTGAGTAGTTTTCCTTAAGGAAAATCTTTGGTATACCTGATGTCATATCAACTCCTATATGTTACTACTTCAAAAATTCATCACAATTTCGAAGTTTGAACTTGGTGGCCTTGAACCATTCTTCCCTAGACCTCATAATTTTTGTTGCTTCTGCAATGGTCTCTGGGGAAACTATGAAACTTAGCATGCCCACCTTTGAAGTTGTGCCAACAAAGTTGACGAAAAAATCCTTGGATACTTCTGCATGTTACCCATGCAGCTTTTGACAAAATCTCATACAACTAGCATTCGTGAAGGCTTCTGCAAACTTGGATCCTCCATAACAAGTTTTAGGTCCATGGGCTCATATATTACTACAGAGCCTCCTTTTTTGGTCTTATTATGTGAAGCCATGTCCTTCAATACAATGTTTCCCTACTCCAATTATTGGCACCTGTAAAAAATTTATAAGTCAGCAAGATGCTTGTTTGGAAGAGGTGGAAGCTAACCTCAGACAGATGCTAGACAACAACTAAAAATAAAAATTTATGGCACTAGATCAAGCAGCTCACAAGGATTGAAAGGTAACTGTTGTTTCTTGAATGGATGAAGGCTAAATTAGGAAAGAAAAGTGGGAGGGAAAACAGAATGATGGCGGTGTGATGATTACCAAGCATGCAATACATCAAATGATGACTCATAATAGATTTCACATGATGAAAAAATGACTTCTAACTACTAAAAATATTACAACACACCAATCCCCTCATCATTAGAAGAAAAACGAAAATTCATAGCATTTTCAGTTAGTTGGATGACAAATTCGCTACGGAACTATTAGGTGAGTCCCTAGAGAAAACATATTGTTTTGCATAAAGAACGTTGGGGACTCAAGTAAAATGTGAAAAGTGCTCATAAGTGACTTAAATAACCCATGCATTCAAATTTATTTTGAATTTTACCTTTGACAAGACCTTAGTTACATGACCAATGACGACTAAAAACCTTTAATACTATATACAAAACATGAAATTTGATCAATTTCATCACTTTATTTGACCATAACAACCTAACCTAACTCAAAAAGGCACTCCTAACCAACCTAATTTTTATTATAGATAACAGGTTTTAGGTCCCTATATTACTAGTATAGTCCCTTATTGTTGTTAGTGTAACCCCCTTATTGTTATTTTTGTACCCCTGTAACCCCAATATTGTTATTAGTGTGCCCTTACATTATTATTGTAGGTCAGCTAGGATTATATTTTGACCCCATGGACTCCTATATATAGAAGGAGGTTTTGTCATTTGTATCATCAAGGAATTGTTCATTTATGTAATGTAAAGGAGGTTGACCCTTGAAGTGGCTTATTTCTAAGGCGTTGATCTCTCTCTTCTATTTTGGAGCTGGTTTCATAACATTTGGTATGAAAGCTTTGGATTCTAGGGTTTCGATGATACAAATAGGTCATCGAGGAAATTTTGCTATAACTTGTTTTCTATGAACGTTCAGAACCTAAAAATTTTACAGCATGAAGCCAAAAACTTGTGGAACGTTGTGTAAATATTTCAGATCTTTGTTGGCTTGAGGGGTCCTGACCCAGGTTTAGTGTGCAATGTTTTCCAACAAACCCATATACTACTGGCCCTTTCGGCAGTGACCTGCTTGTGCAGGTCACAGTCTCACCTGAGGTAGTATGGTGGGTGTTGGAACCAGGTTTCTGCACCTTGAGAAAGGAGGGGTAAGGAAATCAGGGCTGTGTTCTGTTCAGATTATCTTTGTGCAGGGTCAAGTATATGTCCAATTGCATCCACATGCACTAGATCTACAATTAGAAGCTTTTCATAACCTTAACACAGCATTACATACCCGAACATAATAGATCTAGATTTGCCTTAATACACAAACTTTTGCAGCATAATATAACCAAAGCAGAATAGATCCAATCATTCAATATATAGACCTTTGCTGAAAAAGACAGAGAAATGCATAACACAGTAGTCATCAAAAATTCATTCAGTAGTACTCACAGGTTCAGATCCAATAATCTTTCATATTTATTCATTCATCGCCATTACAATTCCCTTCCCAGCCTGCGCACACAGCAGCAGGGTCCACACACAGCTGGACTAGGATCTCCATGCACACAGCCAACAAGATTCCATTCCCCAAAAAACCCAACAGATCTCTTACATAATAGATCACATCAATATCTCATCAAATCCTTACCTCTTACAATCCGAAATGCCTCCCTATTTATAACAATCTAGCTTTAACATTCCTATGGTCCGCAACCCATGGTTTTCGGACCCCTAGTTTACCCTTTAACCCCATTAAAATTATTTACGGGGCTTTGAACCACCCCAAAACCCCTGCGCTATACTAAATATAAAAAAAATAACCAAAAATAGACCGCTTTCATAGCTTGTTAGGAGACCCCTTTCCAACAGTCCCCCAACACAATCTTGTGACTCGTCCCGAGTCACTTTGGTGGTGCGCCTTCAATTTGCATGCGTAAGGTAGCCAGGGAGTGAAGGAGGGGTGGAAGCACTTCCTTGCTTCGGGCCGTTGCGTGTTGCACAATATTGATCATTGTCAGAGAATCAGGCCCATCGGGATCCGGACCAACGCGTTCCAACAACTGGTGGAGGCTTGCAATGGTGGACTGTGCATCATGTGCAAGCTGGAGTGCAGCATTAGTCCATGGTTTCAAATTTTTGTATGCAATATTCTTGGAGTGACGAAGGTCCTCAAGCTGGTGCATGGTGGCCAGGCACTGCGCGTGGCTGGGCGGGGGGTGTGGAGGCCCGAAGTTGATCTAGAGCATCTTCTGCATGTGTCAACTCTCTTTAGGCATGCTGAAGTGTGGGGTGGTGTAGTGCTTTCGTCCATAGGTGTGTAGCCTCTTCAAACAATTGGGCCCCCTGTGCCAGTTGTTCTTTAATAATTCGTGTGGCAGTAGTGACCACGATAATTCACTGGGTGTGTTCTTCCAGGGTCAGGTCATACTGCTTGTGTCTTTCTTGGCCACAGCGGTGTACTTCTTGCAATACGCTGGCAGACAGTGTTCGTAGTTATATAGTAGAGAGTTGTGTCAAGTCAACTTGTATGTCCCCAAAACTCGATTCACAAATGACAGTACGGGGGAGGAAACATATGTTTCTTCTAGCGGGTGGTGCCTAGAAATGGTTGAGATGTCATAGCAGGTTTCGGTACCACAGTGTTCCTGCCAAACTTGGTTCGTAACTAATCCTTTCAGGCTGCCTACGTGCACTCCTATTACTGCACTCAACATCTCCCAGCCCTATTATCAGTACCTCCTGTGCGTTGGGAACCATAACGGAGAGACGAGCGATATGAATCATAGAAATAAGTAGAAACAACTGTAATGTAGGTAGCCAATACCACTTGACAGTTGAATAAATAGCCTGAGCCATCATCTCCCAGCCACCCTTGCCCCAATCGAAGCTTCTTAATGGCAAGGTAGCTCGTATGTGGTGCTTACCCTCGATCGTGCTTATCATAAATGGTTAAAGTGATAATCTACCGCCCTTTTCCTACGTTTGTAAATGTCCTTTCGCATTAACTCGGGATGAGCTAATATTCTTCCTTTGTATCCAAGGTCGCGTCCCTGTGATGTAAAGGCATGGTTGACTCGTTGGAGGTCCTTTCGTATTTTGATGGATGGTTGACATAGGGTGAGCCTTCAATTCGATTGGGAGTATTTTCGAGGAATTTATGTCAATCGTGGAAGGAGAATTTTTGTGCAAGAATGCTATGTCATATGTCCGTAGGTGATTTAATTCTTCAGCTGTCCACAAATTCTCCTGGATACTCATGACTATAGATAGGTCTCTAATCTGGTTGGGCAAAGGCTGAGTTCACACTTTAGTGTTGTGCACAAGTAGGTCACCACGTGGGTCAACTGATTTTGGGGCCCATTTGGTGAAGCGGGTCGCTATACGCAGGATTACCTGACTCCAGTACTTCCTTCGGGTAGGGGAGATAGGGCCCTATGTAGGTGCTTCATATTAGGTTAGTGATAGTGCATCTGACCAACATTCTGTGGATCCCTTAGGCTTCGCAGGCTTCGGAGTGTCATCTGTGGCCTCTTGGCAAGGCAAGGTTCATGCGATGGTAGAGATGCGACAGAAGCTTCTGACAGTCTGAAGGTTGTGAAGTACCGAAACCTCATGCAGCCAGCTCTGCCAGTTCTCCAGATCCTCATTAGAGTCAGAAAAGAATTCACTGTCCTTTTCCCAATATAGCAGCCCTTCATCCATGGGGTTAACTCGATCTTCATCTCACGCAGTGATCTTATAAATATTATCTAATTCCTCCTTCGTGTGGATAGGCTCGGTTTATCGGGCACCTTCCGCAGGATCCAGGGGTATTATGAAACACGTATTTACGCTCTCAAACACCATGCTCCATTTCTTTAGGTTAATAATTCCCCCCATGTCCATTTCCCAATCTAATCCGAGGAGCGCAGGGTAGGGGTCTGCATCTTCAACTATCTTAATCACTTCAAAGTCAGCTAGGACCCTTGCCCCTGCAATGTCAACCATAACTTTTGGTAACCTTCCCAAAGGAATGATTTTCTGTTGATTTTCCATGGGCAGCTAGATAGTGGACCATTCCAATTTGGGCTTCCCCATTCATTGCCATGTCTGCTTAGGAAAAATTTTGGCATCAAATCCAAGATCTAAGATGATTTGTGCAGTCAACCACATTTCCTTCCTTATGCATCTCTTAGAACTGTAAAATTTGTGCACGTCCTTGGTCTCAGGGATCAAGGTGGGCCGAGCTACACAGGTGGTCATTGAATCCAGAAGGTTTCTTACGCCCTACGAGTTCCTGAGTAATTTCTGACATGCCTTCAAAAAGGTATCAGTTTCTTCCTCACTTCGAGACTGCGCAGGGGCTACTGGTAGTGCCTGTTTTTAATAGGGTGCCTCTTTGCTTCCCTTGGTGTCTAGCCCACTACGTGTTATGACCTTTACACTTGGATCTGCTTCTCTTAGCTCAGTTTTAAACCTCTATACGTTCCGCGTAGGGGTCGGCAGGCTTTTCCTGCATTCTAGCTATCAAGATTGGGAAGTTTTCTACCTCATGGTCCAACTGTTTCCAGTATTTACATGATAGTCGGGTGGGATTAGGGCATTCTCTGGCAAAGTTCCCTATTTCTCCATAATTATAACAGATCATATGACCTCGTCCTTGGCCTGCACTTCCTCCCCGACCTCCTCTGCCTCAGGCCAGTGATCCTCCAAAATGCGCAGTCAGTCTACGTGACGCAGGGTCTGATTGCACCCGATATAAGTTCCCGCGATATATTATCATGTCATACGTTCTAAAATTCTTCTCATCATGTCCTATAGACCGATAGAATCGACACCATTATTTTTTTATCTCTAGGACATACGCACCCAGCCGAGGGCAATGGTTCATATCGTGGAGGCCTGCTACCCAAAAATCATCACACCATAGCGCAGATCCACTTGATCCTGGTCGCAATAGGGCAGGTTCCCTACTTACCCCTGGGTGCAGCAGGCCAGGTCCTCCAGCTTGGATATAATCAGTTAGTAGAGGGCACTAATCCTCTATGTGACCAAAAATTTGGCAAGGTATACACGAGAGATCCACGCAGATGTCTTTTCCTCAGTCTTTTTGTAGGTTCTGTATCTCTAGGTGCATATCTCCAAGTTGTTCCTGGATCTGTTGGACTCCTACCGAGGTATCCTCTCAGGGAGCAACTTCTAACTTCATAGTGGCTTCTAAAACTTTCTCCTGCGATTCAAAGGTCTGCTGATTCATTAGTGTGTGCAGGTGAGGTAAAAACATGGCGATGAACCATTCTGTATGTTGTCTATCATCATACTCTAACCCTCCTTCCCTAATTTCCTTTTTCAGCCGTTGATCCGCCTCCCACACTAATTTAGACGCACCGTGTTTGAAGTCTTTTACGTCCACCACTAACTCGGTGTAGGACTTTGGTTTGCGGAATTTTTGCTTCAGAGCATTCTTAATATCCTGAATGGAAGCGGTTCCATTCTGGGCAACATATCGCATATACCAATCCAGAGCTCTGTCTTCGAATGCTAAAGACAACTAGGCCCTTTTGATTTTACTACTTGCCACGTTCTACGCAGTCCAAACAGAGTTTTCAATGAACCAGAATCGATCCATGTCCTCATCTCCTACCCCCTTGAAGGTAGGTATTTTTAGATGCGCAGCCATATCACTATCTAAGGACAATTTTATAGGTGAGTTCTTACCCCTGTGTGCCCTAGGTGGTGATGTGGTCGGTTCCTTAACTGGGCTATAGGCGGCCCTTCCTGCATCAAGGTTGGATGGATAATACTTACCACTGTGTTTCACACTCCCATCTCGATCCGAGGTCATTCAATCTGTATGGCTACACAAAATTCTCTTTTCACACAACAAATTCTTGATCAGTAATGGTAACGTCCTCAGAAACTTGCCCCAAAATCCTTTGAAGAATCGTTGCTCGGCCTCAGAGTATGATACAGATTGATCAATGGAAAAATATGTCACAAAGCCTCCTAGCACACTATCCACGCAGTGATCCACCATGCGTGTAATAGTGTTATCGGTTCTCTCCAGCTGTTCAAGCAGATCAGGAGTCCACTAAGTGACTCGCTCGTCCTTCCAGCACTTCTAGAGTTCTACCAGCCTGGCCAGCCACTCCTGAAGCTCAATTGAAAAGGTTACAAAGAATGTTTCGTAGCTTTCAATAAGGACATACCTATTCTTCCAACTTTCTGCTGTTAATTTTTCACTTCGGTTTTATCTTACTGCAAACTCCAGGATCTGCCTTTCGAACTATTCCTCGATCTCTTTTCTTTCAGGCTTCCATTATTCTCTTGTCATTACCCAATCCCTTTCTTAGATATCTTCAAGTCCTGGCAACAGATCCATTTATTGGCTTGAGGGATCCTGACATAGGTTTGGTGTGCAAGGTCTGCCAACAAACCCCTATACTACTGGCCCTTTTGGCAATGACCAGCTTATGCAGGTCACAGTCTCACCCGAAGTAGTATGGGTGGGTGCTGGAACTAGGTTTTCGCACCATGAGAAAGGAGGGGTAAGGAATGTTGGGTTGTGTTCTATTCATATTATCTCTGCACAGGGTCAAGTATATGTCCAATTGCATCCACATGCACTAGATCTAAAATTATAAGCTTTTCATAACCTTAACACAGCATTACATACCCGAACAGAACATATCTAGGTTTACCTTAATACACAGACTTTCGTATTATAACCAAAGCAGAATAGATCCAATTATTCAATATACAGACATTTGCTATGAAAAGACAGAGAAATGCATAGCACTGTAATCATCGGAAATTCATTCAGTAGTACTCATAGATTCAGATCCAATAATATTGCATATTTATTCATTCATCACCCTTACAATTCCCTTCCCAGCCTACACACACAGCAGCAGGGTCCACACATAGCTGGACTAGGATCTCTGCACACACAGCCAGCAAGATTCTGTTCCCCAAAAACCCTAACAGATCGCTTACACAATAGATCTCATCAATATCTCATCAAATCCTTACCTCTTACAATTCAAAATGCCTCCCTATTTATAACAATCTAGCTTTAACATCCCTATGGTCTGCAACCCATGGTTTTTGGACCCCTAGTTTACCCTTTAACCCCATTAATATGCTTTTCAGGGCTTTGACCCACCCCAAAACCCCTACGCTATACTAAATATAACAAAAATAACCAAAATTAGACCGGTTTCGTAGCTTGTTAGGAGACCCCGTTCCAAAAATCTTGGTTCGCAATATTTTCGGAGATATGATCTGTGCAAGTTAGGGTTTTTTAAGGCCCCTGAATTTCACCTAAACAAGACATTGTGGCATTGTCGCTATAACGTTTTTTCTACAAAGGTTCAGAAGTTGAATTTTTTACATAGCAAATATAAAATCCTGTGGACATTCCTATAAACATTTTAGATCTTATTTTGAAATATTTTCGGATATATGATCTGTGGAAGTTAGGGTTTTCTCAGGCTCCCAAATTTCATCTCAAAGAGGTGACTATGGAAAAATCTTCATAACTCTCTCTGTGAGAATCGAATTGGAATTCTGTAAAAAGTGGCCCCAAGTACACGGACTGTGATTTCCTGTGTATCAATTTAAGAGCTGAAGGAGGAAACTGATACGGATTTATGCATAAATGCAACAGAATAAAAATATAACCATAAATACAGAGATGCAGTGTAAATAACACTTCATTTTATTAATATCAAAGAAATGAAATTTGCTTATAGATAGAATGGAAATACAACTAGCTAGGGCGCTAGTAGCTATCTCCGAGAAGAGATGTGGCGGCTACAGGCCTCTAAACTGAGTTACAATGAGGCTCGAGGGCCTATTTATTGAAAAATGGAGGGCTTCTCAAACACATCAGAAACTAACCCTGAGGACAAATGCAGGAAACTATGGGCCAAGTTTGGGTAGTTAGTGCCTTCAACTGAGACATATTTTGGCATACTATGTCCGTTTGACATGATATGTTAGAAAAGATCTATCCATTTGGGCAATAAAAATATAAACTGCAAGAAATAAAATAGATATTTTTCTACACAGAGATGTGAATGCCAAAAAACATTGTTTCTGAGCCTCAAAAGCAGCTCAAAGTTCAGGCATAGCTTGCTAAAAGTATTAATTGTGAAGGCGAAAAAGCAGAAAAAGAGACAATGGGCAAGGATGAAATGAGACTGGTGGGTGTGTACATAATACTCACCTGGATGTTCTCCCCCTTAAGAAGGAAATGGTCCTAATTCTAGTTAATTCCTCCATGAAGATAGAAATTCAGTTAGGCAATTCTATGACAGAACACTTTTCCTTGGTGCAGGAGTTGGCCAGCTTTGACAACCCGATATAGTTGGATCTTCTGCTGGCGAGTGTTCTTGATTTGCATGTCCATGATACAATCTATGGTGGCCTATTCCATGTAGTCTGGATCTAACTCTGTTGGTGTGAGTTGTTCTGCAATGTCCGAGGTGTCCAGTAGAGGTGGGAAGTAAGGACGAAGGCGATCCACATTGAAGACTGGGTGCAGACCAGGGAATGGTGGAATACTGGATGAAGACTTGGTTTCCTACGTGCTTGTTGAGGACAGGCCAAGTATGGAGCGGCGCTCAGGTGGGGTCAGTGAGCGTCTATGTAAATATAGCCATACCAAAGGTAACAGAGGTTATGTGCTTTTCAATTAGTGATCACGCGCTGCCACTGCTTCCATTAGCTCTCTCCAATATATCTGGGTGATACAATGGCGGATGTTGGTCACATGGGTAGAAATACTTTCTTTGTCACTTTGGGGGTATGGACACTAAATTGTTTGCTGAATGGCTGGCTTCATTGCAAATGGCATAGCTAAATCAATGAGACCTTGTTGTGCAGATCAAGCAGCCATGAAAGGTGCAGCCATTTAGTTGGCAGGTAGTTCTGTGTGCACATATGGGGAATACCAATCCCCGAGTTGCTGGGTGGATGCTTTGAATTGTACATGCGCAGAATGTGTACAATCATTTTGTTGACTACCTCTGTCTGGCCATCTGTTTGGGGATGGAAAGCTGTGGACTTGGTGAGCTTTTTGTCCAACATTGACCAAAGGCTAGACCAAAATGTGCTGAGGAACCTGCTATCTCAATATGATATGATATACTGTGGGATCCCAAAGTGCACCCACACTCGTTCAAAGAAGAGTTTAGCAGTGGCTTCTGCTGTGATATTCTTCTTACAGGCCACCATAATGGCCATCTTCAAGAATCTGTCAACGACCATGAAAACACAGTCATTTCTATTCTTAGTAGAAGGCAGGCCCAACATGTAATCCATGGAGATGGATTCCCAAGGTCGAATAGGGGTAGGTAGTGGAGTATATAGGCCTTGCTTCTTGATGGTTGGTTTGGCAATGGCATAAGCAGTGCAGGATCTGATGTGCTTCTCGACATCCTTTCGAAGGTTCGGCCAATAGAAATACTTCTGTAGTATTGCTACTATTTTCTCGACCCCGAAATGTCCAGCGACTCGAGTGTAGTGTGCTTCCCATATTATCTTGGCATGCTCACTTGAAGGAACACAAAGGTGTCCTAGGTGACATAAAAGTGCATCTTGGAGGTGAAAAATTGGAACTTGCGTACCCCCCAAGAGTGCCTTGTAAGTGTGGCCAAATTCTAGGTCACTCTCATAGAGAAGCGGCCAATTAGAAGTCTCGTGCCCACAAGAGTTGAGGATGGTGGTGAGTGCCACGATTGGTGGTCAGCTGAGGTAGTCTGCAACATTATTGGTGCTACCCTTCTTGTACTTGATGATCAAATGAAACTATTGCATATATGTGGACCACTTATGATGGCGATCATTCTGAAACTTCCCTTGTGTCTGTATCAACTACAGGGGCCAGTGGTATGTGTGGATGATTGTTTCCTTCCCCAAAAATTAATGCTTCCATTGTCGACAGGCTTGCACAATGGAACATATTTCTTTGTCATAGGTGGGATACTTGCGAACTATCTCAGACAATGTCTCACTGTGATATTCCACTGGATGTCCCTCTTGAGTAAGAACTTCCCCAATAGCATAGTCAGAGGCATCTGTCTCAATCTCAAATGGTTGTTGCAAATGTGGTAATGTGAGCACTCGGGTAGAATAGAGGCGATTTTTCAATTCTGTGAACGCCTTCTGTTGATATTCTGACCAAGAGAATTTTTCTCTCACTCCTCCCTTGGTGACTTGACTCAAGGGCCAAGTGATATGAGAGAATCCAAACACGAATCTACGGTAGAAATTAGCAAGACCCAGAAAGCTACGAAGCTCTGTTATAGTGGTTGGGGCTGGCCAATCCTGAATGACTTGGATCCTTGCTGGATCCACATGCACCCCCCTTTCATCAATAATGTATCCTAGATATTGAACCTGGGTCATGCCAAACGTGCACTTCTCCAAATTGGCACACAACTTGTGTTGCCGCAGTGTTTGGAGGACTTGTCGGATATGGTGAAGGTGCTCTTCCCAAGTCTTGCTGAAGATCAGAATGTCATCCAAGTACACCACTACAAATGAGTTGGTGAATGGCCGCAAGATGTCATCCATCATCCTCATGAAGGTTGCGGGAGCATTCGTCAACTCGAAAGGCATGACCAGCCATTCAAAAAGGCCTTCCTTGGCTTTGAAGGTAGTCTTCCACACATGAGAGGGTTCAATTAGTACCTGGTGATACCCAGACTTCAGGTCGATCTTGATGAAATATTTTCCACCTTTGAGTTGGTCCATAAGGTCATCAATCCATGGGATTGGGTACCTATTCCAGACAGTGATCTTGTTCAGCGCCCAATAGTCAATACAGAGTCTCCACATCCCATCCTTCTTCTGTACCAACATGATCGGGCTCCCATAGGGCGATGAACTTGGTCTGATGTGAACTTTCTGCAACAGCTCCTGAATCTGCCTCTTGATTTCATCATTCTCCAAAACAGAGCGTCGATAGATCGGTTCATTGGGTAGCGGCGCACCTGGGGTCAGATCAATCGGGTGCTTTACCTGATAGTACAGAGGAACCCCTGTGGGTGAGGTGAAGATGTCCCCGTACTGCTCCATAACCTTATCCATTTGTTGTTGTCGTGCAGAGGAGCCCTATTTGGAGGTCGTGGCCACAGTCTTCTTCTTGGCCTAGGGGCGGATCATCAAGAAAACGAATTTCCTGGTTTGGGAAATGAGCTTACTGCATTGTTTTGCAGTAACCAAAGGGATAGCCGTAGGAGGTGGTACCTCTGGTATCCTGTACAACTTATTTCCCAAAGTAACAATACCAGCATGAGGTCGAGACTCATACACAGCATGACGCTTCCACAATTATGGTTTTCCTAATAATACATCAGAAACATGAATAGGATAAACATCACATAATACCTCATCTGTGAAGGGCTTGATGCTATAGGGAAGGCGACACTGCTGGCTGACGTAGAGATCTCGTCCTTGGTGAAGCCACCCGATGGTGTATGGATGTGGGTGAGCTGTGGTCGGCAAGCCCAACCGTTTCACGACGTCTATTGAAATGAGGTTCTTTTGGCTCCCATTGTCGACAATGAACTGTACAAGGGAGCCCTTTACCCACATCTGGGAGTGGAAGAGATGTTCCTCCTCCTCTGGATCTTCCGGTTCCTCCTTCTGGATCTTTGTAGTGGCAATAGTAGCGTTAGGCTCCGCATCAATAATTTGTTTCCATTTTTCATTCCCCTTTTTAGGTTCTGATTTGGATTTAGAGCATGCATCTGACTCAGAAGCCCTCATCTCGGCCACTAGCGACTGCTTGGCCCGACACTCACTTGTGTTGTGAGTGGAGCTCTTATGGAACTCACACCACTTCCCCATGTCCTTCTTTGGCTTTGCGGTGCTGTTCTTTTCTTGTGGCTTTGATGGGTTGTCTTTAGCCACCATGCCTTGGCTTTGTCCTTTGTTTTGCGGTTTGGAAGCACCTTTCCCTTGCTTTTGATTTGCAGATCTAAATTCTCACTTCTTCTATTTGAATTTCTGCTCAATCTTGGTAGCATACCGGTATGCCGTACCAAGCGAGGAGATGTCTAGGAACTCCATTTCCTCCTGAATATATCTGTGCAGACAGCTGCGATACTTTAGCACCAAATTTTTCTCTGAATCTTTGATACCCAACTTCTTGCACAGGGTATGGAATAGATTCGTCAGCTCATGCACATCTTGATCCCTTTGTTGTCGCAGCGTGGTCCATTGTATGTACTTGTCCTCATAGATCCCCATGGGATAGTACTGTTCCTTGACGGCGTCTCGGAAAGAATTCCAAGTTGGTACGGCCGAGAACAGAGATGGTTCTGTCTGGTCCTTGTTCTCACAGTAGGTTTCCCACCAGTCCTTAACATGGGGGGTAGCTTTGAGGAGTGCAAAAATAATCTTCTCCCGGTCTGAAAAGTCATGAACAGAGAAATATCCTTCTAATAGATTCAACCATCTATCTACGGCATCTGCGTCTATTTGACTCTCAAATATGGGAATGTCAAAATTTACTTGTACCTTAAAAGGAGTCGCGCCTCCAGAGTGGCTGCTGGATGCAGATGCGCCGCCGGTGGGTAGCCGTTGAAGGATCTGAGCAAAGTTATCCATCATCACGTTCCTTTGTCTTTCGAGGGCCTCCTCGAGCAATATTTTGATAGGATCTCCTTCTCCCTCATCTTTCTTTTCGTCCCCCATGGGCGTCCGTCGAGGTTTGCGAGGCTGATCTTGCAAAGGTTCCACCAGATCGAGCCCTAGCTCCTTATACCCCGACCTCGTTGGGGACATGCAAAGAAGGACCGAGAAAAAGCAGACCGCTCTGATACCACTGATCCGGATTTATGCAGGAACGCAACAGAATAAACATATAACCATAAATACAGAGATGCAGCGGAAATAACACTTCATTTCATTAATATCAAAGAACTGAAATTTGCTTACAGACAGAATGGAAATAAAACTAGCTAGGGCACTGGTAGCTATCTCCGAGAAGAGATGTGGTGGCTACAGACCTCTGAACTGCTTTACAATGAGGCGCGAGGGCCTATTTACTATTGAGAAACAATGGAGAACCCTAAACATCCCAAAAACCTAACCCTAGGAGATGAAGCGCCAAAACTATGGGCCCCGTTTGGGTAAATTGGTGTTTCAACTTCCCAGGGACGTAACTTTGGCATACTATCTCCGTTTGACGCACATGATACATCATTAGAAAGCTCTATCCGAGGACTACAACTTTTGACAAAAATATAATTTTGAAATAGAATGATATTCGCTAGAGGCACGATGCCCAAAAAACATCGTTTAGGGCCTCAAAACGGCTCCAGAAGTTCAAGACCCGAAAAACTGCTAAAAATAGTAAGTTATGCTGAAAATGAAAAAGTGAAAGAGACAATGGTGGGGGCCCAAGTGGAATAGGTGGGTGGCCACCAATATCCACCTGGATCAGAAACCGTGACACATAGAACGTCGTACAATTTCGCTCTACTGAACTTTTCCTTATAGAATCCAAATCAGGTCAGACCTGTGGCATTCGAAAGAAGATTCAGAGGGCTACTACAGGGCCAAATTTCATACATTGAAGATCCGAAATCACAGAGATAATTCAGTTTCAATATTGAGCTCCTCAGAAGCAAGAAAAAGGTGTGTATTTTTTTTCGAATTGCATAAATCTTGTGTGAAAAATTGGTTTGAAGTGATTCCAAGGGCATATTGAAGCATAGATATCAGTATTGGGGTTCTAAAATGCCACCTAAAAATAATTCAACACCTATTAAGCCTTCATAAGTCTATACTATGACTCATGAAGAGGAAGAAGCGCAACATGACATATCAAAATTACAAGAGCAAGTGCACCAAATTTCGTTGTCGCAAAGGGAAACAAAAAATGAAATGGAAGTTTTGAAGAAAGGCATGGAAGCTAAGATGGATAGTTTGAGGAAAGGCGTGGAAGCTAAGATGGATGGTTTGAGTAATGGCATAGAAGCTAATATGGATGTCATGGAAGCTGGTGTGGAAGCTAAGATGGATGACATGGAAGCTAAGATTGATGAAAAAATTAAATACAACATGGAAGACATGAAGAATGATCTAAAGGAAGAAATGGAAGGTTTTATGATAAGGTTAATACAATATATCATTCCTAAGGGCAGGAATATAGTAGAGGAAACTCATGATGAGAACAAAATAAATTTTAATCGTGATTTCATAAACTCTAATGTTGGATTGAAGAACCACCATATTCCAAAGATGGATATGAGGAATTTTGATGAAAAGGATCCTGTAACATGGATACTATAGATGGAGCAATATTTTGATCTCAATAATGTGCAAAACACACAAAAGGTACGCATTTCAACTTTACATTTAGAAAAAAATACATTTTTATGGTATCGATGGCTTTTCTCCCATAAAAAATTGACACTTGGTGAATTTTTATGGAGGAAATGATAGCACATTATGAGGATACAAAGAGAAACAACTTCTTTATCCAATTGATAAATCTCAAACAAAAGGGTTCAGTGGTGGAGCACATTGAGGACCTCCAAAAATTGAATATAAGGGTAACTGATATTCGAGAGGAACATAGGATTGATATCTTCATAGGGAATTTAAAGGATAACATCGAACATGAAGTTCGCGTTTGGGAACCTGATTCATTAGAGAAGGCATTCAGGTTGGCAAGAAAAATTGAATGTAAAATTACGACGACAAGGAAGCCTACAACTCACATCTATAAAGATGGAATTGTTTCCACTCCTAGACTTCCACAAATTACAAGGTTGACACCACAAAAATTGGAATAAAAAAGGAAAAAAGGCTTTGCTATAGTTTTGATAGAAAATACAATAAAGGTCATAAGTGTGCTGAGAAGAAATTATTTTACATATATTTTGAAGGGGAGGAAGAAATTAACAAGAAACTTCAAAAGAAGAGGATATACACCAGGAACCAATTGTAGAAGAAGAAGAAATTAATTTCACCATATCATGTAATGCATTGGATGGAATTACCACTCCTCAAACTCTCAAGATAGAAGGACATATCAAGAAGAAAAAGGTAATAGTGTTGATTGATTCAGGTAGTACCCATAATTTTATTCATTGTAAGGTAGCCAAGGAATTGAATCGTTTCCTATACCTAGCACCAGAATTTCAAGTGATGGTTGAAAATGGATGAACTATAAATTTCTTTGGAAAATGCCATAATATCAATCTAACCATGGGGGAATATTTATTTAATATCCCAATGCTTTCCATTCCAATGCGAGGTGTTGATGTTGTACTAGGAGTACACTGGTTACAATCTTTGGGGACAACAGCTTTTAATTTTCAAGAAATTTTCTTCAAATCTTTTTCAGAAGGAAAGGAAATCGAATTACAGAGTATCACAGGGAAGCCATGAAAGATAATAACCTCTAATGTCATGAAAAAGCTTCTGAAAAAAGAAAAACGAGGCATAATTGCACAATTATCCTCACTACAAGTTCCAACATCAGAATCATCTATTTCCCCAGATCTTCAAAACGTCTTGGAAAATCATTCCAAGGTGTTTCAAACTCCCAAAGGGCTCCCACCTATTCATGATCATGATCATGCTATTGATTTGATTCCAGGAAGTGTTCCTCGAAACATCAGGACTTACAGGTATCCTTATGTCCAAAAGAGAAAAATTGAACGTATGATTGCAGAAATGTTAGAGGCTGGTATAATTCAGCCTAGTCAAAGTTCTTTCTCTACTCCAGTAGTATTGGTGCACAAGAAGGATGGATCATGGTGCATGTGTCTGGATTATAGGAAGTTGAATAGGCTCACTATTAAACATAAATTTCCCATTGTTGTTGTTGATGAATTATTGGATGAATTACAAGGAGAAATTTATTTTACCAAGTTGGATCTTTGTCCAGGATATCATCAAATTAGAATGAAGACTGAAGATATTCTAAAAAAATCATTTCTAACTCATGAGGGTCATTATGAATTTTTGGTCATGCCTTTTGGCCTTACCAATGCACCTTCTACATTTCAAGGGTTAATGAATTCCATTTCCAAACCATTCTTTAGAAAAAAATTTCTAGTATTTTTTTTATCACATAATAAACTACAGCAAGTCTTTGAAGGATCATGTTCAACCTGTTGATAGAGTGCTCAAACTATTGGAGGAGAAAAAATTATATGAAAAAACATCCAAATGTTTCTTTGGAGTATAAGAGGTGGAGTATCTAGGTCATATTGTATCTCACGAGGGTGTTAAGGTAGACCCTAAAAAAATTAAATCCATTAACGAATGGAAAGTCCCCACAACCATAAATAAGTTTCGAGGATTTCTCGGGTTAACAGGGTATTATCGCAAGTTTGTTAAGAATTATGGGAGAATAGCAGCACCTCTAACAACATTATTCAAGAAAGATGCATTTTCATGGACTTTTGAAGCAACTAAGGCCTTTGAACATCTTAAAGAGGCAATGTGCCTAGCACCAGTCTTAGCTACGCCAGATTTCACACAAAAATTTATTGTGGAATGTAATGCCTCAGGAAATGGAATTAGTGTTGTTTTAATACAAGAAGGAAGACCCATTATTTTTTAAAGTAGTCCAATCAAAGGAAAGTATTTACATATAGATATTTATGAGAAGTAAATTTTGGCAATACTACATGCAATAAAGAAATGGCGACCTTACTTAATGGGAAGACACTTCAAGTTAAAAACTGATGATGATAGTCTTTAGCACTTTTTGGAACAAATACTATCTTCAGAAGAGCATAAAAAGTGGGTCACAAAGATGTTGGGTTATAACTTTGAAATCATCTACCAAAAATGGAAGCTAAATGTTGTTGCAGATGCACTCTCAAGAAAGGATGAAGAGCTAAAATCATTGCTTTGTTCCACTTCTATTATCCAACAAGATTTTATAACCGAAGTAAGGGATGAATGGAAGAAGGAAAAAGAAGTGTGGACACTCATTCAAAAGTTGCAGCAAGATCCGAGTACATATGATACATTTAGTTGGAAAAATTATTCCTTATGGTACAAAGATCATTTATATTTTTGCAAGAATTCCCAACTAAAACAAAAGGTTCTTTTGGAATTTCACACTTCTTCTTTAGGAGGACACTCAAAATTTTTAAAAACTTACCACAAGGTGAAGAAATAATTTTTTTTGGGATGGACTTAAATCTGATATTCAAAATTTTGTGGTAGAATGTTTGGTTTGCCAGCAAAATAAAGTTGAGAAAATTAAGACCCTGGTTCTACAATCTTTATCCATTCCAAGTAAACGTTGGGAGGAGATTTCAATGGATTTTATCCCAGGTTTACCTAAGTGGGAAGGAAAGAGTGTCATCATAGTCGTAGTTGATAGACTTATGAAGTATGCACACTTTTGTGCATTATCTCATCCATTTAAAGCAAGTACAGTTGCTACTGCATTTATGGAAAAAATTCACAAGCTACATGGAAACCCAAATATTATTGTAAGTGACAAAGATCCCATTTTTACTGGAAATTTTTGGACAAAATTATTTTCTTGTTTGGGTACTCAACTAGCTCATAGCTCATCTTATCGTCCTCAATCCGATGGTCAAATTGAGATAGTGAATAAATTTTTGGAGGGATATATTCGTTGGTTTGTATATGATAAGAAAACACAATGGGTCAAGTGGTTACCTATCATTGAATGTTGGTATAACATTTCCTTCCATACTGCAAAAAAAATGACCCCATTTATGGCACTTTATGGATATCATTCACTGTCCATCACATCTTCTTTAAGAGAAAATTCTAAGGTTCAATAAGTGGAAGATCACATAGAGCATCAACAGGAAGTTCTCCAACTCTTAAAGGATAACCTAAATTTGGTACAAAACTAAATGAAACAATTGGCAGATCAACATCGCAACGAGAGAAGTTTTGATGTAAGAGACTGGGTATTTTTACGGCTACAACCATACAAAAAAGTTTGCCTCAAGCAAGCTAATAAGGATAATAAATTATCGCCAAAGTACTATGGTCCTTAAAAGGTGTTGTAAAATATTAGTACTACGACATACAAATTGGAGCTTCTTGTTTCTTCGCAAGTGCATCCAGTTTTCCATTTTTCATGCTTAAAGAAGGTTATAGGGGAAAAACTTCTAGTTCCAACAATATTTCCAGAACTTTATGAGGAAGGAAAACTCATATTGGAACTAAATCAATCACGGAAACAAAAACTCAAAAACTATGAAAATGATCAATTTCTGAGTATCTCATCAAATGGAAGAACTTACCCACAGAAGATTCTACATGGGAGGATGAGAATTTTATAAAGAAGCATCTAGAGCTACTCAAGTGTTTAGGACAACACTTTTTTGAAGGAGAGGGGCATGATACATCCCTATATTACTAGTATAGTCCCTTATTGTTGTTAGTGTAACCCCCTTATTGTTATTGTTGTACCCTTGTAACCCCAATATTGTTATTATTATGCCCTTACATTATTATTGCTGGGTCGGCTAGGATTATATTGTGACCCCATGGACTCATATATATAGAAGGAGATTTTTTCATTTGTATCATCCAAGAATTCTTAATTTATGTAATGTAAAGGAGGTTTCCCCCTCGAAGTGGCTTATTTCTAAGGCATTGATCTCTCTTTTGTTCTATTTCTGGAGTTAGTTTCATAAAAAAATGTAGATGAGCTATATGTGGTTGAAAATTTTGAAACCTATGCATTGGCCTTGCTCTAATGACCTATCTCATGGGTTCGCCCTTAAAAAACCCCACTCAATAGTATTACACATTCTAGAAGTCCATTGGTTAGAAATAAGTTGTAATTGATTGCAAAGAAAAATATGGTTCCAAGAAAATTTATTAATAAATCAATATTATGTGTTATTTCCAATATAGCAGATCATATCAAGTACACTTGCATACTACTCAAATGGATAGATATTTGAAAAATATTTCCAATAATGTATTCAAGTCTAAAAATGGTCTTATGGATCAACAGTTAGATTAGGTGAAAGCTCATCACTTTAAAGAGGTTAAAAGGAGTTAACAAGTCAAGGTTCCAAGTTGGTCCTTTCCTATACCCTTACCAACGACCTAGTTGGACCTTCACAAAATTGACACCATGAAGCTAGTTAGGTAGACACACAAAATTAAATGACCTCTGACCCCCAACCCCCAACCTGGTCAGCCCTGCAGGAAAGTTTGGCCATTAAGTCAGTTGGGAGATGGGATAGTTGGGATGGAGTAGAAAAAGAAATGAGCTCCAACGCCAAAATACTAAACATGTGGTACCCAGTTTAGATTCATAGAGGTAAATAGTTTAGTGACATAGTAGGATGTATAACACACATCGTTGAACAAGTGTCAAGGTTATATGAAAGAGTGACAGGCCAAAAATAAAATATAAAAAAATAAATGGAAAAACACAATCCAAAGGCCCCTCTTTTGTCATATGTGTTGACATCATAGATCAATATAGAGAGATGAGTGACATATTTTTATTGCCTCATAGAGGTGATGCAAAGGCACATGTGTAGTCACGATGGCACATGACGTTAACATGGCAGGAAAAAAGGTGATGTGGTTGTATGGACTAGAGGACACATGGCATGCATTTTTGGAATTTTGAGATGGCCAAGTGTGCCAAATTTGAGTGATGTTTCACCATTGAGGAGGCACTATGTGGCACTGATGTTGTCAACATGATGATGTTGTAGTACATTGAAAGTGATGCTAGGGAATTTCAGCTTAGTCAAGTCTCAGTGGAGTCAGAGGAGAACGAAGCTTTTTAAATACCCAACCTTGTTAGGCTCCCAACATAATTTAGGTTTTGGTCTCACCAAAAATAATATGGGAAAAGGGGATAACATACACGTTCTACTGCAATTCAGTGGCATTAAAATAAATTTGGATTTTTGTGTTGTATTTGATGAAAATCACCAAAAAAAGTAGTGCGCTAAATTTTTAATAGTGGCATGAAAAAGTTACAAAAAATATTGGTGGAATGGAAAAATTTAGAGGCATACTTAGATGTATGGAAAAATCATGGTTGAATCTTCCAATTTACCGAAATTAGAATTGCAAATAAAAGGCTTGCTAAAACTTGTAGAATTCCAAAATTGCAAATTTGTACAATTTTATTGGGATTTTCTTACAGAGACATGAGAGTATAGTTTGAAGAATTGAATAAAAAATTCATATGACTTCACATAAGTGGTAGAGGAGAAAAAATATGAACTCGTGCAAGCTAAAGAGTTGAAATTAACTCAAAGTTAAAAACTAAAAATATCAGATTTATTTATATATAAGCAGTATCGAATTTGCAAGAAGATATGTGTTCAGAGGTTAACATTGTTGTTGTTGTAGGTTCATATGGTGGTTTGGTAAGTGATTTAGGTATGTGATTAAAGAGGAAATTATTTGTTGTATGAAAGGAAGTAACCTTAATGATTTTATTTTCAAAATGGCATGAAACATGAATCAAGGAGCTTAAGCAAATGGTAGCTTGTAGGTTAGGGGTTCTTTATCCTTTCTCTAAAAGCTAATAAATTAGGGGTTACTTGGTTGCTTATGGTTTTATCCAAAGGACTTTGTAACAACAAGTAAAAGCTTACCTTTGTGAAATTAATTCAAGGAAAAATTTGAAGAATATGTGTGATACTTGTGTTTATTCTTGTGATTCTCATTTGAATTACTGATGAATTATTTATTGGTGTCCACATATTCTTTACTAGTAAAAGAATGTTTTGAATTTCCACAATATTGATTCATCCCCTCTCCCACTCTTAGTATTGTACTGGTTTTGAACACCCTTCTACACCATGATTAGGCACTTCACATTTTCCCTGCTCCAATGACCTATGCCATGGGGTTCACCCTAAAAACCCCCCAGTAGGAAATATTACACATTATAAAAGGCCCTTTTGTAGCATGATTAAGAATTCCACATGACATCCAACCCACAGGACGACTTTCATAGCCGGATCCTAATCCATGTCGACCCTTGCATGAATTTAAAAAAAAAATGATTTTTTTTATCAGTGCACCCGACGTAACCTAGCACACCAGTTCGTTGGATTATCCCAGCGCACTGCACAAGTAATGTGTGATAAAAAAAAAAAAAAATTAGTGCCCATATGTAAAATAGGGCACCAGTGCACTATTTTGTTATGGCGCACCGCGCATGTGTTGTTTCATTAAAAAAAATATTGTGTTTATCGGTGTAGCATGTAACATATAACGGACTGCACCGGATCTCCTAGTTGACAGAGAGCACCGTATGGTGGTCCCTTGTTTGCGCGGGGCGTTTATGATACAAAAAATAATACTACACAATTTTTATTATTTTTTCTGTGTTAATCGGTGCGGTGGTTAACATGTAACGCACTGATGCTCCTTGTTGACATAGAGCACCGTACGGTGTATTATACTGTTTGGGCGGTGCAATTATAAGACCACCACACACCGATGTTGGTACGTACACAATGAATGGCACACCGGTTTCTTGATATTTTTTTTTACCTAAAAATTTGACAATTTATTTATAAAGTATATTAATGAATGATATGATATAGGTTTCATATTGATAAAGAAATGGCTAACAAGAGATCAAGTAATAAAAATATTGATAACACATCAATAAAAGAAAAAAGGCAAGTTATTTGTAAATTCTCTACAAAAAATATTATTTTTGAACTATATGTAATCTTAACTAATATGTATTGTTTACTTTGTATCAGGCTGAGCCACAAAATGACGAATCTCGATAACATTATTTCTGATCTAGGACCAAAACAACATAAAAGCTTGATGGAAAAATTGTAAAAGGATGAGTCAAGTGAACGAAAAAATACTATCAATCCAATATGAGTTTCTTTTTTTAATTTTCATTAATAATATACTTAAAATTATTAGATAACATGTGTCAATCAATCTATTAATTCACATATGTTTAATTTTCTACAAGGACCAACAACTCAAAAAACGAATGTTGTTCTAAGAAAATAAAAAAAATAGAACATGCAAATGAAAATGAATTGATCCTTAGATCATTTGGAGTGGTGTTGAAGGTTAAAAAAAGGGAGAAAAACTCTTACAAAAGTTTGAGGGATCTAGTGGAATGAATGTATAGATGTTCTTTCCATTTACAATACAAAAATCAATCCAATTATTGTAAGAACCAAATTTTATCTAAACTACAGGAAGAGTTTCCAGAGAATTGGTCAATGAGACATCTCAGACTTTTAATAGTAGAAACGTACAACAACAAAAAAGAAGGAATGAAAAATTAATATTCCTTTAAATGTTTGTCTAGAATTATTTATAAATATCACTTTTGTTATATTTACTTTTCATATATCAATATAAAAATTAAATAGTTTATTGTCATGTTACATTTTCAGGAAGATTATGAAAATATTAAAATATGAACAAGTCGATATCAGAAATATGCCATTAGGAATATACCAAAAGGTGTACAAGGAGATGGTCAAATAGATGGAAAAAATTGCATCGTAGGAGGAGCCATCTCAAAAACAAAGTGCTTCAAATGTAATATGTAATCATTGAATTTTTCGATCATTAGGTGCAATAAATAAACAATTTAGTATTAAATATTAATTTTCAAGTATTTTCTTACAGAAAAGAAAAGAAAATGGAACTCATTCAACACATAAAACAGGGTGACAAGGAAGAAAATGGTTGATATCTAAGTTTGTGAGTATTTGTTACTTCCTTATAACAACTTAACTAGATTTTATTTTTGTATATTTTAAGTTGTTTTAAAAAAATCTTCATTGAATGTCTTCAAACTGGTGCTAACATACAAAGAAGAACCATTAGATGAATTGATTGACGTTGGGTTAAATATGGGTTGTGAGTATATGTTGTTATATTAGAAATTAATTGTGGAATTTGTAAGCATCTATCGATTTTGTTTTACTTAGATCGATCTATAATTAATAGAACAATTTTTTTTTTTTATATTAAATATATGATTTTTTATGTGGTATAAAACTTGCAGGAAACAAAGTATGGAACTGTGCCAACAGATGAAATCTTGAAATATGGCATACTACATGGTTTTGAAAGAATGTGTATAGTTCATGAGTCAATTGTTCCTATGATACATCATTTATTTTCGATTTACATTGATGTATTTTATTTAATATTGCAATTTTCGTTATTCTCACCAATGTATATACACTCATTACAGTTTATTTTTATTTTTGTAGATGGAAGGTGAAGAAGAAGAAAACAATCAACATCATGAAAAAAAAATTCTTGAAAATACCCTGTCATGGAAGTAGCTCTAGTAGTGACAACAGTTCAAGCGAAGAATGATGATCATTATATTTGGATATCAAAACAAGGTAGTGTATTTTTTGAAATATTTGTCTGTGAAATCAAAAATTTTGTTTAATGTAATGGACATAGTGTCCCAATTGAAAGAGGAAGGGATGCCAATAACTGTCCCATTTTGTATGACAAAGACTGTCTTATTCATATATATATATATATATATATATATATATATATATATATATATATATATATATATATATATATACATATGTGTGTGTGTGTTTTAATTTATTCTATTGTGTTCTCCATTGTTGTTGTGAAATGTAACACCATTGATTAAATATATGGATGATTAAATATTGTAATGAAGAGATGTGAAATGTGATTATATGATATAACAAATTAATCCAAACATCACATTCAAATGCACTAATAAAATTTTAATTGATATGAATATTGTTATAAGATATGTGTCGCCTTTTGATGAATAATGAATTTCAAAAAATCACAATAATTATGATATGATATAACAAATTAATCCAAACATCACATTCAAATGCATTAATAAAAATTTAATTAATATGAATATTGCTATAAGATGTGTCGACTTTTAATGAATAATGAATTTTTTTAAATCACAATAATTGCACTTTCACAAGTCGATGTTTCTAAAAATACAAAATGAACACCAGTGTGTGTCAGTTACTATACACCAGTGTGTTTGTATGATACAGGGTACCAGTGCATTTCTACGACCTATGGGCACTACACAAATACCAAAACCAATTAAAAATCTCGGTGCATTTGTTCGATACTGCGCACCAGTGCTTTTATGTGAGACTATGCACCAGTGCATTTGTACGATGTATGGGCACCACAAAAATACTAATACCAATTATAAATCTCAAGGCGTGTGATACTCCACACCGATGTGTTACGTTTGGAGAGAAGAGGCACCAGCATCAGGATGACCTATGGCACCCTACAAATACCAATACAAACTAGAACAAATCATGTTTTACCTGACATCAAAGATCAAGACGCTTCTTTCTATGTTTATGTACGGGTGTGTTGAGAGGACCTATGGGCACCGCACAAATCCCAAGGCCAATTAGAATGGACCCATGTGTTGTATCACCAACACTTCAGCCAGTGCGGTTTTATACCTTGATAGCTAGGTGCATGTACCTTCGACCGCCCCAGGCCACCTTCTAGATGACACACATCAGTGCGTTGACACCTCAGTAGCACACCGATGAAAAAAAAATCAGTAATAACCTCCGACTGCCTAGGTTTTTTAGTTGTGTTGAAATTCTATTAAAAGCTCCGCCAAAACCTCCGTAACCGTAAACAGATGTTGTAGCAAATGTTTTTTTGACAATTTTGGCCAATTTTATAACACTAAAAACCTTCTTTATAACCTCTTCTAGAGGGTATTTTCCTTGTAGTGATTAAAAGGGGAATTTGGAATAAAAATAAAGGAACTAGGGACCCTTTCTCTCTCCTCGAAGTAGGAATGTGGAAGCATTGGATTGGTAGGTGACGTCAGTATGATGTAGCTATACAAGGGACACGTGGTAGGAATATTTGGAATTTTCAGGTACACAAAGGGCCCATATTTTAGTGACACATGTCACCTATCATAAGCTTACATGTAGCACTGGTGACATCATTATGACTCCATCTCGCTGGTTCAAGCACGAAAGAAATTAGTGTTGCACTTGAATAAGTTGATAGTTTGACTGGGCATCGGGAAAACATGGTCATGTCAGAGCATTGTCCAAGGGAAAAAGTGTCAGGTGAACCCTATGGGATGGGTAAGCCTGCAAGGATCATCCCAAAGGTTTTTAAATGGGCACATAAAGTTTTGGCTGGGAGGATAGAGTTGGGACACCTAGATTAGATAGCTCATCCTGATGGGGCCTTTGATTATCTAGTGATAGCATCAAGAAGACCCCATGAGACAACTAAGCCCACTAAAAGGAGTGTGGAGGTTTGCAAAGAGGAACAAGTATCAAAGCGTCAAGCTTGTGAGCTCGAGACTTAGCTCTAGGCCTTGATTATTTCACGAAGAAATGAGACCAATGGCACAAAGGGATTAACAAATCGAATTTATCCCATGAAGGGTTATTGGATTAATGGGGCCTAGAACCAAGTTCATCTATGTATGTGAGAACCAACAAAATTCACTATTACCAGCCCTTTCAGGAACGATCTACTCTACAGATCGAAATCTCATTCAAGACAATATTAGGGGATTCTAGAACCAAGTTTTTCCATCCAGAGGGACTATGGAGTGTGGCTTTAGGGCTTATATTATCTTTAACACTTATCAGAGCTTCGTAGAAGAAATATGATAACTACACAATTGTTGTTCAATACTTCTTAGTTACTAGCTTTCAAACTGTGTGATTATATTTTAACATGCATTAATCAACATACAAAACCATAACCCAGACTTCGCGATGAAAAAATTAATAAAAATCCTAACTCGACACTGATAACATCAAAATACATATAGAACAAACATATAAGTAAAGTACACAGATATGTCTTCAAGTCTTCTTCTATTACTTCAGATCTTCTCAATACAATACTTTGTACCCTGCACACTCAGCTACAGGGGTCTGTGCACTCAATTCTAGAATTTCTAAGGTCTCTGCTCACTCATCTGCAGGAGCCTTACCTTTTGCACAAACATAGAATACACACTCAATACAACCTTAAATCCAAATGAATTCTATAACTAATTCATTAATTTTGGACTTACTTTAGTAGATGTCCATAGACCCCTTATATACTATTTTTCTTTTATAGTACCATGGTCTAAAAACCATGGGCAGAGCTCTAAATGTTCAAAACATTCCCATCCTTTTACAAAATAAGGGACTTTGACCCACCCCAAAGCCCATAATACTCTATCATAACTACACGCGGTGCACTTCTCTCCTCAAATTGTGGATTCTTTTACTAAAATTTTGATCTAGGGGTACCCTGTCCAATAAGCCCCCAACACAAGGATGTAACTCATCCTGAGTCACTCTATTGGCGCGCCTTCAATGTTTTCTTTGATGTTTCCCACTACATAATTTAGTGGCAGAACTGTCTCAACACACTGCTTCTCGACTTCTCATGCTTCGATCAACAACTTTTTTGTGGCTGTCCAGACTGTCTTCTACACAATTTCCTTATGCATATGGCATAGTGATTTCAGTTGTTTCTCCACAGTCTGCAATAATTGACCATATTTGGCTTCCCATTTTTGCATTTTGGATCTGCTAATTTATTCCATTTTATGTACCTTATCAATCGTTCCCTGAAAAAACTTACCCTCTTCGAGATGGGTATACCATTGTATTGGTGCTAGAGTCTTTGGTGTAACCTTAATATGGTCCACTTGTTCCAATTTCTCGCAGATTTCCACTTCAATATTCTACACATGAGGTTCCACCTGTAGTGAGGCTAGACAACCGTAATGTCTTCAAATACTTGAATGCACCCTTGGATTATTTATTCAATATTGGAAGTGGCATCCTTAATCTCCACTGTGCACTGCTCCTGGACCTCTGGTGGAGTAGCAGGTTGTAATTTTAACTATAGCTCAACGATATTTATCTATAGCTAAAGTCATACCTTGTCAACTTCAGCCTTGGAGTCTTTCACTATCATTGCAAATTTTTCAAATGTGTCCTCTAGCAATGCCTCAGCCTAAATATGAAGATCAAGAAGTTTGCTACAAACTTTGGTTATGGCTGCCTCCAACTTCTGTTTGTGCGTACCTTCCTAATCTCACTCCTCCATGGCTTGCTTATTTTCCTCAACCATTTTCTTTCATTCTCTCTTAACATCCTAGATAATCAACAGGGTGCTTTGCTCATAGATATGCAACACTTTTGTGACACCCTGGTGGACCTAGTGCAATGCCTTCATAGAACACTAACAAGCTTGAGCCTAGTGTTATGCCAATGTGATGCCTGCACCTAATTATCAGTAGTGTCAAATCATAGGGTACCTATAGGGATTTTCACCATATGAATATCAATTGTGATGGACAGCTCTTGCCCTACTATACTCGCACCTACCGGTGCATCGCTCGCTTGAAGCCTACCCGCTTGTACTGCGCTTGTATGAACCTATAATGGATTGAGGCCGTTGTGGACATCCACAAATAATCTTGAGTATTGGTCCTCAATATTTCCCCATAGATGCTCAGTGATGGGCCAAACAGTGTCACAAATATCACTGAAGTCCCCCTCACAAAGGACCAACGATTCTTGGTTGACGGAGCTATCTAACTTCATCTTTTTCCGCTTACCTCTGCCACCCATTGTTTCCTGTATCCATAGAATGTAAGGGGAGGGGGGGAGGTCTTCTAGATATAAAAATATATCATTGCCACCCTGATCATCTCACCCTCCTTTCTTCGGAGAATCCTTCTCTCTCTCCCTCTCAACTTCTTTTTCATCCCCCTTATCAGTCGTGAATGTGAATTTCTTGGGCTGCTTCTTAGTGTCTTTCTTTTCTTTTCAAATATTGGAGGTACTAGTAATTGCACTACTCGTGCCTTCTTGATATGTCTTCACCCCTTCGGATGGAGTTATAAAATCACTTGGAAATTCACTCACAATGCACACAACATCATCCTCGGTAACCAGGTACGGAAGCTCGTACCAAACCTCTATAAGGTCCTTCTTCTCGTGGATGTGCACATTGTGAAAGTATTTGTTAAAATCAGTGACCTAAATATATTTCACAAAAATAATTGGTGAAGCCTTGGATTCTACCTAATAACCATGTGCAGGCTCATCTAAAAACCTACCCAAATGAATTTATTCTCCATCACCCTGGTTGGCTTCTTTGAATTCCACAGAGAGGCATATCGTGTAGCTTCGTAGAGATTCAGGTCCACACTAGAGAGTTGTGACTCATCGGACTCCTTCCATGCCATCACTGCACTTAATAGCAAGAGCCACACATAGTGGAATTCATTGCCCTCTTCTTAACCTTATCTACAGTCATCCAAGAATTCCTTGCACAAATATCATGCCCATTTGTATGCTACGCCTTTTTTGCATTGTGCAGCCAAAGAGACTACTAGCACTGAAACCTCTTATTCATGTCACTTCCACATGATCTTTCCTACAAAAATATGTGAGGCAAAGTACACCATATTATCCTTATTTTTTCTAATGAAATATCCTCTGGTTCCCTTTCTGAGGCTGTAATCATGCTTCATTTTTTTGGCCAACTTATTATCTTCATCCTTGCACACAAATGCTTCAGCGAGGTCCAATCCTTAATAAGGAAGTGCAGAGATCCTCTTGATCAATATTAAATATATGAGAAATCTTTCCCCCAACCATAGACTATCATTATGCACTAGGGTCAACAGCTGGTGCACATAGACTGGATTGATAATACTACGCCCAAAGGGCAGAACATATAACATGTTTAACAACCTTTCATTCTTAATTCCTGCAACCCAATTCATTGGTTCTACACTTATCAAACCAACAAGTTCGTAATATATAGAGAAGAGATACCTTATTGGCTTGAATTGAGGTCATTTTTTGAGGTCATTGAGATACCAATATTCCATGCACAGCCGTGGCAATTTTCCCAGCAAATCTCCCTCAATTGGTATTTCTTCAAGTAGAAAGGGTGTAAATATCTTATACTTCACTGCGTCTAGGTCCTTCCTGGGCTTTGCAGCTATTGGATTCCTTTGTGGAATATATGGGGGTAACTTGGAGACATGTTTCACCACTTTAGAATCAATATCTTCGAGACCTTAGGGCATAACTCCTTCTTCTTATAATTCCTCTACCTCGACGGGTTGCTTATACCTATCCTGCATGACCTTATACTGATGTTCTTTTCGAATTTTCTTCCTGGGTGACATTCGAAGTAGTGGCTTCTTAGGATTTTTAGATGGTGCTTCTCTAGTGGTGGTCTACTTCTTGGGTGAACTCAACGTTGTTAGATTGGTTTTAGGTGTAATTTTCATTGTGTGTCCTAGCCCTACCTTGAAGAATGCCTCTTTAAGTGATTCAAAACTCTAATTCAACATATAACAGAACGCTCGACTCTCTCAGGAGAAAAATCACAAGTATAATGATCAAAGCCTAAAGTGTCTGAATGTGGAGCAGGGTACAAGACTTATAGAACATTTTAAATTTAAACTCCCTGATCTCCTTCAGAAGTGCATCATAAATGTAGACTTGGTGAAATTTCTGCCCAAATATGCCCATTAAATACATTCCTCCCACTCCTTTTAGTGACCAAGTCCTTGTATAATCAAATGTTCTCACTCAAATGATTATATTCTCGATGAACTTCGTAAAAACCTTCTTTATAGTGCAATCCTGCTTCCTTTGGTGTAGCTCCCTCTAGTTTTGTCATGATCCTAGAGCCTGCGCAGTAATTCTACTGCGAAGAAGTCAAATATTCACGAACATGGGCTCCACTTCTGAGCCTATGTGGACTTTCCGAGTCTCAATAGGTTTTTCTATGTTAGGCATCTTTACTTCAAGACCTACAATCTCAAGCCATCCTTCTAATTCAAGAATATTTATGTTGCACGGATCCTCCTTGTCTTCCTCTGTAGTAGCATTGTAACATTCTTGTGCAAGTTCCAACTGCGCAACCCAGTCAGGCTGCACCGAAGCTGTTGGCTCAGTGGTAATTCGATATATTCTTGTTTCATCCTAAATAATGTAATTAATACAATCTAAACAATCTACGAAGTTATAGGTCAATAAGAAACCTTTTGTCATGTCGTACCAATCTGTGGTACAATGACGCAACTCGGTTTCAAGATACCACTTCTGAGGTATTATATTGAAGGTGTGGAAGAATATATGTACCCATTCAGGTTGAGGTTCTTCACCTCAATTCATAGGGCAGCAAGACACGTGTTTGTAAGGATCATCCTAGCCATTGTACTTTTTTTTTATCCTAGTGTTTTCATAACCAAATTTGAGCCTCATCAATCTTTGATATTTCTTCCATCCTCCTAAGTGTTCTCTATGTGCACCACACCACTTGGCTGGGGTGGACCTCAAAGAAAAATACAAAGCTTTATATCACTACTCTTCAAGCACCTTCTACTCATACTCATCAAGAAATAGTTTAACATCTCTAGTGCAATCATAATAGGGAAATTCACCTACCTCTAATGTGATGCATCGAAGTGATTTGTTAACTCTGTTACACCTATTAGTAGAAAATTCATGCAATTGATTATGCCAACTCTCCAATTCTTCATCATAATCCGAAAAACAAGATTTATCATGCTCCCAACTTATCCTTCCATCAATGGTCGGATTGATAAAATCTTCATCCTGTGCAATTACCTTATAGATGTTGTTGATATCACAATATTCAATCTGGACTGGTTCTGAATATCGTGCTCCTTCAAAGGGGTCCAAAGGGACAATGAACCTGGTACCATTCTTCTCAGACACTATATTTTGGTTTTTCATATTGATTATGGCCTTCATATCATAGGCCCACTCAAATCCGATGAAATGAGGATACATATTGCTATCATCAAAAATCTCAATGACTTCGAACTCTAATAGCTTCATTCGCCCCATTTTTTCCCATGTCACCTTTGGAATTTTTTTTTGAGATGATCCTAGATCAAGAATGACTTGGTCAATTTCACAATCTCCTATCTGCATAGTTAATCACATTGTCTACCGGTTCTCTTCTTATTTCTATATACCTTATTCACTGAGTTTTGTTCAAGTTATGGTTCTTCTTTGTAACTACAGTTCTCAATCAACTCCTGCAATCCTTCCATGGCTTTTTGATCCCTTAACAACTTCATACATATTTGCAAAAATGACTTCAAAATGGATGAATCAACTTCCTTTGTTTCAATAATATCCTTGGGTTTATTCTTTTGCGAAATTACTTGTCTTTGTGTTGTTGATGTCGAAGCTCCAGGATCCATAAAAAATCTTGTTTGCTTCCATGAAGGTTTCTCATTTGCATTGTACATTGAAACCATTATTATTTTATCCAACTTTTTGGACCCATGTGTCCTCCATATGATTCTTTCCTTCTGCTTTTTCTTCTCTAGTATTTATACATATTTATGTCACTATATAAACACTTAGATCTTCTTCGCGTGGTTTAGCTCTCATCATTTGTATTTTCTGGGTAGGTTGTTGCTGTTGATTGGGATATTCTTGAATTTTAGCAAATAATACGGTAAAATCTTCTATTTAATGATCAAATGTGCAACAATACTTACAAGAAATTGCAGCAAGATTCTGACAATCCCTGGTGAAATTTTAAGGCTGACTGCAATTATAACATATGATCTATCTGCGACCTCATCCACCACCTCCTCCTTGCCCACGTCTCAGCCTGGTAAACATCTACGCCCTGTGGGTGTACATGGTTCTTCACGACCTTCGAATTTGATTTTGTATGCCCTAGGAGTCTGTTGCAATGTTATATCATAGCTTTGATAGTTCCTTTCATCATGTCCCACTGAGCTAAAAAATTTACAAAATAATTTCTTCGGTGACTCGATATACTTCTACAAAAATGGTAGTAATATGTGGGGTGATGGCCTACAACCTGGAAAAGGCCGCACTAGACATTTTTTCCCATAACTAACCCAACAGTTGGCTCAAGTTTCATTGGAATTAGCATCCGAGGGCCTAATTATTCTTTAAAAACAGAACATAGATCCTTATAGTCGCCCCCTGCTTTGCACTTTACGCACAAAACTTCCGAACGCATGTCAAAAAGAACCTTTTTCCCCTTCTTCAAGTCCTAGAGTTCCATATGTAAGCTCGACAATAGGATCTAGATATGTTGAACCCTTATGTTGGTATCTACTAACTATGAAGCTTCTAGTTTCATCACAATCTCCAGTTCTTCTTCTTAGGTTGTGATATTTTGTTGCGACAATGGTAGTCTAAGATGTTGTAAAAATGGAGCTATAAATCACCCCTTGTGTTTTTCATCAGGGATCTCGAAGCTGATTTGACCTAGCACTATCTTGAATCTTCGATCTACTTCCCACATAGTTTTAGTGAATAATTGCTTGATCTCTTTGATCTACATAATACATTGTGATTTTGATTTCGACTTCCTAAATTCAACATTCAGAACAATATTTTTCTAATCCAACGTGGAATTATGGTTTTTCGTGGAGTAACTCATATACCAAGACAAGGCTCTATCCTGCAATGCTGTGACCAATTGTGCTTTCTTGGTATTCTCATAACTGATGTTTAGCGATATCCATAATGCTACTGCAACAAACCAGAATTTCTCAGGATTCTCTAATCCCACTGTTGTAAACACAAGAATATTTGTTGATTGAGCCATGTTAAACATAGGGTGGAGGTGGAGGTGGAGAAATGGTATGGGGATGGGTTGTGATGGGAGTGGCGGGTTGGGGAATCCTAGCAGCACCCTGATGATCTCTAAATTCTATCGACGCAGTTCTATGAGTCACAGGGTTTCTTTCTAGTTCTTTTCTTTCATACCCAAACAATGGATTGTACTCAGTCTCAATGTGATTATCACGATATACCCTAAATCACTTACTGCATCATGTAGTTCCAGTTTCTCTTCCTTTGAACAGTAATTAGATTTCATTCGCAGTACACCCTTTTCACATAATAGCATATTAGTCCAAACCTTTAATGATTTTAAGTACTTACCTCATGGGCATTTGAAAATTTTTCGCTCGGCTTCATTGTAGGACACAGATCTATCGATTGTGAAATCAGTAATAAAGCCTCCAGGAATACTATAGATCTAATAATCAACAACCATTTCAATCTTCTTATCAGTCTCCTTTAGTTGCTTGATCAGCTATGGGGTCCATGCAGTAGGGTTGTCATCCTTGAAAAAGGTCTTTTGCTCATATAGTCTTGATAACAACTCATGCAACTCTTTAGCAAAGAATGAGAAAAAAATCTCTTGTTGATCTGTGAAAATAAACTTCTGCAACCAATTTTCAGTAGATAGGCATAGATTTCTATTTTCTTGAGCTACAAATTTGCACTCTTTCAGATCTACCCAGTCTTGAATCCCTTTTCTAGATGGATGCAAAATCCACATGTCCTTCAATCAGATCCCGGTCGTGGCAATAGAACCATTTGTTGGCTTAATGATGCTAGGTCCATATATGGTTGTGCAAACAAACTAGGCCCATTATTACCATCCCTTTCAACAACGATTTCTTGTGAAGACCAAAGTCTCACCCGAGGCAATATTAGGGGATTCTAGAACCAGGTTTCTACATCTAGAGTGACTATGGAGTGTGGATTTGGGGCTTATCTTCTATTTAAAACTTATGAGAGCTTCACAAAACAAATATGCTAATTATGCATTCATTGTTCAATACTTCTAAGTAACTACCTTTCATATTGTGTGATTATACTTTAACATTCTTTAATCAACATAAGAAACCATAACCTAGACTTTGCGATGCAAAAATAGATAAAAGCCCTTACTTGACATTGATAATGTCAAAATATAGATAACAAAAATATATAAGTAAATGACACAGATTTGTCTTCAAGTATTCTTTTATTACTTCATATATTCTTATTACAACACTTTCCACCCATTACACTCAACTCCAAACATTATAAGGTCTACGGGCACTCAGCTCCAGGATCCTTTCCTTTTGCAAAAACAAAAAATACAGACTCAATACAACCTCACATCTAAATTCATTCAATGAATAATTCATTAGTTTTGGGCTTACTTTAGTTGAGGTCCCTAGACTCGTTATATAGTATTTTATTTTATAATACCGTGGTCTCAAAACCATGGGTGGAGCTCTAAGTGTTCAAAACATTCCCATCCTTTTAAAAAATAAAGGACTTTTACCTGCCCCAAATCCCGTAACAGTCTATCGTAACAATGTACAACACACTTCACTCCTCAAAATGCAGATTCTTTTACAAAAACTCTAATCTAGGGTCATCATGTCCAGAAGGGTGTAAAGAGACTTAGTTTGCAAAGTACTACTCAGTGGTCACAACACCTGGTCTCATGGGGGAAGATGAGTAAATGTGCTAACATAAGGGAGATATGGGAAAAGCACCAAATGAAAGCATATGCGCCAGGTAAGGATGAAGGGTGCAAGAGACAATAAAAAAAGGAATTTAGCTCGCTCAAGGCGCAGAGAATCTTAGTACCTATATGGTTATAGGACATTCATAGGCATTGGTCCTATAGTAGGCAAGCGCTGAGTGCTAGCATGAGTGGGGATGTAATAAAAAAAGGTCGCAAAGTTATATTATGCAGCGCTTTAGCACATATGGACAATATTAGCACTTGTTCCATATTCGGAGGACCTCTACAGGTTTGTTAGCAGGCATGTAAGAGTCGACAATTGATGAAGAGCTTAACGCCTCTATGCATGAAAAGGAGTCGACAGGTAGAATTAAAAATTGAAGTCAAAATTAATTTCCAAGAAATTATTCATGCAAGGCAACAAGGACCACAATGCATAAAATGGAATATCATAGCATGGCCTGAAAAAAAATTTCCATCCCTAATCTTCCTTGCATGCCATAAATAGTTAAATGGAAAAGATGGGTAAGTGCAGGATTTTCGATCATAGTCTAAGAGAGTTATGCCTAAAGTACAATTTGAACTCTCTGGGAAATTAATAAGGAATGGAGATCCATTTTATATCTTCATTTTGACTGAGATTTAACTCTCAGTATGGGAGATCACAGTAGTACCCATTCTTAGTTTTAATGCAGCTATAGTGGCCAGGAAATTAGTTGCAACAATATCATGGAGAGCCATGATGAGTATGCTCTTGGACAAGAGTGTGAGTGACTACAGTATGGGTAGCCATGAATTGAGTGCACTTTGGAAGTATGGAGGATAGTAAAGACCATGTTGACTAGTGTGCAGAATTGGAACAAAACTCAGGATTGCAACTAAGAAACTGGGGGGAATGCAACATTGTTGAGGGAGATGTGTGTAAGAGCTATGTGTGTGAGTGAATTACTAAGAATAGGTTGAGTGAGCCTACACTACAAAGAAGATATAGAGAGTTCATACGCAGAGGAAAGAGGCTAAGCTTTTTTTAGTAGATAAAAGGTCGATAGCGGAGAGCCTTGTGGGGGTGTATGCTACTACAAAGTGGACAAAGTGCATAGAGGGTTTTGTATCTATGGATGTTGTTGGGAAAATAATGGGTTGTTGTAGAGTGAGAAGAGGACGGAGTGTTGCATGAGATTAGTACATGAAAGGCTACATAGGAGAACAAAGTTGAAACCATGAAGAGAGGTTTCCAAATACAATGAGTATTATTTCCTTATTTAGTGTGGGTTGGAGCCTATTGGAAATACTAGAAGCAAGGTTTTCGCCATGCTAGCTAGGAGAAACAGATCATCCACCCCCATACTTTACCCAAGGTTCCCGATTCTATAGGATGGCTAAGGTTTACTCCCATGACTAAAATCGATAAAGGAATGGGTGCAAAGATACTAGGGAAACATGCGGAAGTCATATAAGAGATGGGTGGTATACCCCAATAGGCCATGATAGGTGTTGACAAAGGTGTAGATCTAAACACGCTTAGTGATGGAATTGATGTCATAACAATAGATTCTACAAACACGTAGGGTAAAGGAGAATTAATTATCCTCCATATGTAGTGAAAGAAAAGGATTATAAATGTAGGCAGGTGTACACCATATGGATTCAACCACAGTAATTGTAGTCCTAATGGGTCGATAAAAGGTGGATTAACAGGAGAGAAAAAATTGTCTATAAATGTCTCGATAGATATCAATTCACTACCAAGAGGACTAGGAATATATTCCACAACGAGAGGTTGGTCTAGTTCTTGAGTACTGACATGCACCCTAAAGCATGAGTCAACAATTCACCTCTCTCAGGAGGGAGACCCTACATTCTACGTGTCTGATGGTGGTTGGGTTCAACCAAGGTGAATAAATATTTTTCAACCAAATAAATTTAGTACAAACCCCCCTAAGGAAAAAATAATGACTTGGACCAAACAACACACACTAACAAAGCCCTAAAAGGTAATCACATGCAAACCAATACTACTGATATGTTCTAGATGGCCTTTCAAAACTCTTTATACTTGTGAAATCTCAACTTTGAAAGTAGAGAAGTTGAGGGGAAGGTAGGATAGAGGGATGGTTGATACCTACAACCACCACCTATAGGGTGTTTTTCCTAGGAGTGGCCACTAAGGTATTGTCGTCCCATGGGGATGCACGAATCTTGGGCTTCTGGGTAGTTAGTCATTGACACAGGATTCCATGCCAGGAGTTGGGTATCCTTGAGGTGAACCACTTGCACCATGACCTAAGTATAACCCCCTATTAAATGAGTTTCTGACATGGTTTGGTTTTTTCGATGGGATGATGGAGGGTTTTTAATATCCGTACCGTAGGATGCTAAGTTGGTTTTGTAACATCCCTGGCCAAAAATCTAAGCAATAAATTTAATAAAGGCAGAATAATAGCCAAGTTCATGGGACACATATTCCAAGTTGAATATGGGGAAAAAACCATAGTGAAGGTGATCACTTATGATTAATTAATGCCTATGTATATTGGCAAACGAATTTGGAAATGCTTTGGAAAGGCATCGGGAATTTATTAGACTTTATTTATGAAAATAATGGAAATTAGGAGAAAAGGTCACAAGTTTCATATGAGGAGGAAATTGGAGGAAAATAATAGAAAATGAATAAATTAGAGGCCTTATTGATAAAAAGGCTTTTGAGGATCATTTTATAGCTTTTTGTCAGTTTTAGCTTGGAGTTCCCTTATATTCTCTCTCTCTCATACTCTTGGAGACTTAGAGCTTTCCTGGAGAACTCTTGGAGGAGTGTGGCATACATGGGATTTGTAGAAAGAAGTAAAAGGAAAATAAGGAAAGCGTGATATGACAATGAATTAGTAGTTATAGCGAGTTTTTCTTGTAGGTACTAAGTTGCATGTATGATTTCCTTGCTAGTTTTTTCATGCATGGAACATGGATGTGGTTTCTTGGATATGAAATGTCATTGGCATGGAGGATTTCCTGGATTGACAGTGTGTTTTCCTATCCTTACCATTTCCTGGATAGCCATGGCATTGTGGGTTTACCCTTTTTTCTGATTGGTGCTCATATTCCTTATGGTTGTGGGTTGAGTTATTAGTTCCTCAAAGTTTTGGTTTGAAAAACACTTTGGAATCCCTGTAACAGATTGGGTTGAGTTACTGGTCCTCGAAGCCTTGGTTGGAAAAATTCCTTGGAATCCCTTGGTGGTTTGAGTTAATATTCCTGGAATATTTGGTTGGACAAACATTTTGGAAGCTCAACGAAAATTGTGGGTTGAGTCACTAGTCCTAGAAGCCCTGGTTGGAACAAACACTCTGGAGCTCTGGAAAAATTGGGTAGAGACCAATCTGGTGATGGTTAGTGATGTTCGACCATGAAGTGGAATCACTGGTTGAGTGTTGAGGAGATTTGGCTCTCACATTCATGCTTGGAATATAGCATGGGGGTGATTAGCTGAAGGAAATATTTGGTTTGGCCTAATCTATTTCTAGGTGGTATGTGGAAATCCCTGACCTGGTTTCATTTTTCATATGTTAATAAGCGCTCTTTTCCTCTTGTATTTTATGGGAAAATGCACTTATTATTATTTTTTTTCTAATGGTTTTTTTAATCATTGTTATTATGATAGTTATATGTTGGTTATAAGCGTAGTTTATGATAGACTTGAGTAATGGCCCTCCTTATGTTTTTATTAGTAGATGAAATGTTAAAGAATGCATCACCGAATAGATGATATTACAACTATTATGAAGAGGAATTATTTTTTCTTGACGATTCTCAAATAATTATGAGACAACTATGCTTAGATGTGTAATTATAGCATGTACATTGCATGTTTGTGCTATGTTTGATGGAATTCCTACCATGGCTGGTATGGGTCAGGTCAATCCCATGTTCAAAAGTTTGCATTAGTAGCCTTATTTCATGGTTATTTATCATTTCTATAAGTTTCATGAAGTGTTGAGCAGAGGCTTGAGTCTTGGCCCTAAAAAAGTGGCTTAGAATTCAGGGTCAGTGGCACTAAACTACCTAAAAAATTATTTAGCTGCATCGATGCAATCTTGTGCATGCAACTCTGTCTCTATTTCATTCAAACAACAAGTTGTGTCAGGGGTGGGACACCTAGGATGGAGTTGGTTGGCTCCTAAAGTTTCTGTAGCATCTAAGGAAGGTTAGACTGGTCTTTTCTTATCGGTTCCACTTCCTTAATTGTACTTAGGGAGTTGAATCATATGAAAGTAACTCTTCATAACATGTTTACCCTAGTGTATCATTTAGATTGGGTAAATGTGGGAGTAGGGTATTATTAGTTTTATGACGTTGGGGCAGTTTACTCACACACCTAGCTCCAAAACCCTAGCCTAAGCTAATGTTGGTGTGCTACTAGAAAAATGAAAGACAAGTTTAGTAAATTTTATTAGAGAATTTATTTTAGTGTTTTCCATTTACTTAGTTGGGTGGTGGTGTGAAACAAAAATGGTGTGATGGAATTTTGTTATTAATACCCTAATGCAACTATATGCACAATTTTTTTTTTCAATTAGATGAATGTTAACTATAGTAGGATAAGTGTCTTTTCACTTTTCAGAAGAAAACAAATTCCTACCAAATGCACCTCTCATTTATCGTAAAATGAAATCCCCAATTTTATAAAAAATCAAACCCAAAAGACAAATCAAGAAACAAAATTTGTAAAGAGGCCAAAAGATCCCCAAGTTAGAATTCAAAGCACAAAGAAAATTCAAAACTTAGAATCAATACCAAAAAACCGATCTCAAGAAATCAAGAATAAAGCCAAAATATGGAAAGAGGAAGGAAATGAAAACAAGATAGGGTTCAAACACAATGTCTCATTGAGAGGCAATGTTATACATAGTCAAAACCAAACCCTAATAGAAGGAAAGACTAGAAAATATTTAACGGGAGTGAAAAAAAAATTTTTTTGAAATAAATAACAATCAAAACACACCCAAATTAGTTTTTCAAATCACAATTCACACAACCACAACCAAAAAATACCACTTCTTGTAATCAAAAGAAACACACAAGAGAGAATGAAATTACTCAATCAAAAGCGACAAAATCACTCAGACCTGTTATATTGCAGTATAGAAAACATATCCATAAATCCAATAGCATGTTATAAATAAGGGAGTTGAAATTGAAACCCAATAAACAAACTAGGAAACCCTAGCAAGACAAGAAAACACATCTAATCTAAAAAGACAAATATGGATGATATCTATAGAAGACCTAGACTCGGAAAAGATGTTGAAGAACAAATAGAGTAAAAAAGTCTTGTAGGACCTCTCAGAAACTTTAGAACTCATAGCACTGTCACAGGGAAGGAGAGTTTCACATTACATCTCTTCAAAGGTACAATCACAGGGATGTAGTGATCCACCTATTGGTTCTAGCAGAGTCACTCTGTAACCCATTTTGTGCGAGTGACTATGGAAGAAATTTGGATTTTAAGGAAATGCGCGAGCAACAAGATGGAATCAACGTTAAACTACCAGATATACAACTCCAAATGTCTTGCAATTGCACATAGAAATTCAAGAAGGCCTGAAAAACTATATCGAAAGTGAAAGAGAAGAGATCTTAAGACAAATAGAGAAAAATCCCTAGTAGAGTCACTAGTTATGTTATGGAAATTTATACATAGCCACAAGGAGCTATTACTTTGTAGTATTGGCACTAACAAGACTACTAGACAAAGGAGTATATTCAATGTGATAAAAAATGTATAAACAAGAAGATCTCGAAACCATACAAATAGATCAATCATCTATGCATAGAGTTCCTTATCAGTTTTTGTGCCTAAGATCCACACATGTTGATGCCGAGTGTTGGATTTTATACAAAGTATTCCTACTCTTGCTAAGATATCCTCTCCTCTAAAATGGATTTTAATCCTACACACAATCACCACTAGGAAAAGTGCACAAATGACCTTCCGCGGTGCACCATCACATGAAACAAATACACATGAACAATTGATCATAAACACAAATTAAATGGAATGGAACCCTCACTTCTATTAACCATGAAATAAGTTGAATATAAGAGAATTATGCCATCATATGGATCTTCTCCTCTGGATTCTGGTAGAGTGTCCCCCTCTCCAAGCAATATGACTTGAGAACAAAATAGCTCATAATCTCTCATATAATCTAGTAGAGTGATTCTAACTCTCCAAAACTCTCCAACTTCAAAACTAGCCTCACCTCAAGGATGGAATTGTATAGAAATACTAAGATGACTTCCAAGGACTTCCAAGTTAGGGAGCTTCTCTAATAATATACCCAAGACAAATGGAAGAGATAAGATAATATGTTGCTTTGAATTGATCTCCCAGAAAATGTAAGCCTTTAGAACATGAGTTAGGGTTGCAAGGACAAAACTGAGATATCTCGACTCTAGCCACTATGTGTAAGGGTGGTCCATGCGACTGGAGGGCTACAACTGCTCTGTGAAACACTACGTCTGAGTGACTGTGGACAAAACTGAGGCCAAAGGAAAGGTCAAAACTCAAACAAACGATCAATAGTAAACTAACTTTAGAGAGCAAAATAAGTTGATATCAACTATTTTCATACACAATTATGTTTTGGAAACTTTAATTTCCATTTTAATCCTCAAGCAGATAATGTATAACATAAAATGTTAATATTTTGTGTTAACTCTAAAATACTTATACTTACTATAATTTAATTTCTTATTACAATTTCAAAATACATATTTACAATAATAATTATGGTACAGATGATGAAATTTTAAATATGTATAAATTAATTTTTAATTACATATTTACCTTTTAAAATATATTAAATAGGTTTTCTTTATTTTTATTTTTAGCAATAAAGTTGAGCGGTCCCTCATTCTATAGATAAACAAGAGTGGCTGCGAGGCAGCAAGTCCCTGCAAGAGAGAAAACTTAGGTAACATATTCTAATGCTTTCTTTGGATCGCTAACTCAGGCAGGGGGAAAGATCGGCTGTTCCCGTGCTTACCTAACGCAGCGTGCATTTAATGCATACTGACTGCTGAATATA